>PVHP010000455.1:0-147302 GCA_004024765.1 Zapus hudsonius | reverse complement strand
CGAACCAAGAAAGGAGCACATGTGCAATGGAGGCGCCAAAGCCTGGGGGAGGCAATCAACAGCTTTTAATTTGGCCAAGTAATCCACTCAGAGATGGGGAACCCTTAAATGAAACTGAGGACTCAGGGCGAAATGCACCGGGAACCAAACTCTTGGGCCCCCAAAGAGAAATGCACTATAGGAGTGATTTACAAAGAGGCTACTCACAATAGAATCTAGCTAATTCAGAAATGTGTATCTCAGTTAACCTATACTGATCTCACTGTCTGATGGAGATTCTATTTGTATTTTTCAGAAGGCAGCAAGAGAGCTGTGGTTCCTCCAACCCTACCAATGAACCGCAGGCCGATAGCTGACATGCGGGCAAGAGACGAGCCATACCAGATCTTCCATGAAGGATCCATATAGATCCCTGCAGATAGTGTAGGATAAGCAAGAGACCTATAACCACAGCCAATTAGTCAACACAGGATAAGCCAGACAGACAGACTCCAACAATTTCAACACAACCTAAAGCAGAAGTACAGAGGCTCCTAAGACATCAACAATAAAGCAGCCTTAATACTCACCCACCATGACTCAGGGAACTGAGTGGAAGAGGGAACAGAAAGATTATAAGAGCCATGGTGGGGGAGAATATCCAGAGACATTGCTCCCCTCAGTAAAAACATACAAAGGGGAGTGGAACCGGGTTGACTCCTAGGCTATCCATAACCTCCTACCCTCTGGATTGATCCAGACTGCCCATGGAGGAGGATACTCAGCTGAATGGGGAAAGGGAAGAAGGAAATTGGGGAAATGGGGATATCAACTCATTATTTGCTCATTCAATGTATCTAATTATGGATAATAAAAAATAACAAGTCCATCATTTTATATTTCATTTAAAAATATTTGGTCATGGGCTGAAGAGATGGCTCAGTGGTTAAAGGTGTTCTTGCAAAGTCTATTGATCCAGGTTTAAATCCCTAATCACCTGCATGAAGCTGGACAGTCATTTATTTGCAGTGCGCATGTACATTTACACAAGTTTTAAAAAATTTCTCAGGAAAACCCTCAACTTTTCAAATTGTTTGATCAAGGCTACATAGAATTTTCTTTTTTAAAAAAATGTTGAGGGTATTCCTTGGAAGGTATGTCATAATTATTTTTACTCATAATGGCTTAACTATCTTTTCCCAATTTGAGGAGAGCAAATTTCAGAGCTCCTGAAAAAAAAAAAGCACATTTCTGGCTATTCTTAATAAAGCACACTCACTTTATAGGCATTGGAAACAGTCTGTTATTCAGCAAATCTCTGCCCCCGTGGAGCCACCTGACTCTCAGAGGAACTCAGTGAGTCTTTCTCTGTCCTCTCCTCCTCACCCGCCTCCAGTGCCTCTCCAATGCCACATCCTTGAAGTCCCCAAACCATCTCAGTTTCTTGCCTTTAATGTCATTCGTCCTGATGCCTACATTTCCCACATACTACAAAGGGTTTGCCAAGAAACTTCATTGGCAAGTGGAGACTATCTTTTTCTGTAGACATCTATTTAACTTGATTTATGAAGCAGAAGAATGTTATTTCCATTACTGGAGTAACACCGCCTGACTTGATATAAAGGTAGAACCTAGCAATCCGGTGCTTGGAAAGCACTGTCAACCGTGGGGCACACAGGCATCAGAGGCAAGGTCTGGATAGTCAATAAATGGGGTTTTGTGGACAGAGAAACATGGTTTCAAATAGCCTTAACCTTCATTAATTGTACATCATCCTTACTAAGTGGCAATCTTTTTATGCCACATTTTTCTCATTTGTAAACAGAAAGCATGCCCTTAGCTATAGGGGTGTGGTGAGGATTCAAAGAGATATTTGTGATGTTTTTAACTATTACAATGCTATACACAGGGATCACCATGAAGACAACAACAACAACACCGCACCTGGGGTGAGCTACATATACTCAGCTTCAATCAGGAATGCACTTACCATTTAATTATACGCTTAGAGCCCAGCGTGATCTCTGGGAATGGATTCATAGTTAGAATCTAAGAAATACCATTTCACTAAAATTTTCCAATACTTGGAAATGCACATACAAAAAAAAAAAGCATTAGCTTCATTTAACCAAGTTAATATCATTTTCCCCCTGGATATTATAATGTTATCTTGTTAAGCAGTTAGTATTAAGTATAATTTTACTATGAGTAGGAAGCTAAACTGACTGGTGGTTTAGAATTGACTACCATTAAAAATAACAGAAGCCCTATTACAGCAGCTGTAAGCCTTGCTGCCCTTCCAGAAAATGATGTACTACACACAGTCACTCTCAGAGCCCCAGCAGCTCAGCAGAGAGGCAACAAATTACAGTCATTTACTTATAGGAAGGAAATCACCCCCATTAGCCTATTTTAAACTATTTCACTGACTACTTCTGCCCTGCCTAGTATATTTTAAAAGAAGATCATGGCTCAAAAGCTCCAATGATTCCTTCTGTGCTTCAGCTATTGTTTGTTTCAAAGTTAGCTCTTACCCTGCTGTTTTTGTCAGTGGTCCCTGAGCTCCTTCCTGCTGCTGGCTTTTCCCTCAGTTTCGGTACAATACCCAGTGGACTATCATGACCCTCAGCCTTCTTTCTCCTTCCATCCATGTACCAGATCCCAGGCTTGTCACAAGTGTCTTCATTCTTTAGTTGTTTACCTGGGTCTCTGCACAATTTGATTTACTTTCTGTCACCCTCCAACTCTTCTCTGATATCCTTTGTCCCCTATTTCTCTTTCTCTGCCTTCCCTTTTTCATCTGCTATCTCATACTTCTACCTTTTCCCAGAAAAAAAAAATCCATGATGAAAACTTTGCAAAGGATTTCAGACTTGAAGGAGGCCTTAACTTTACAGATGGGAAAAAGTGATGCCCCTGGGAATCAAATGGCCTCTCCAAAGCCACATTCAGTGGGTGAGAAGCCAAGAGCAGACATCCTACAGTGCATGACTGATCATCTGCACCCTCAAAGCTGCTGCTGCCCTCATAGGTAAGGTCACCATTGTCTTTCCTTTCTTTACAAAGAAAGAAGGCCACATCTTCCTCTTGCCATAGCCAGGCTATGATCTGAGTAAAGATAATCTCATTTCGCTTTGCTAAATATTAGAGGCTGCGAGTTTGCTTGCTTTCCAAACTCTAGATTTCCCAATTTCTATAAGCATACGCACTTTCCAATAGCAACATTACACTTGATTTTGACAAAATGCCAAGAAATAATCCAATAGGAACTTTGATGATCAATAAATACATTTTTTTCCACTTGGTAACTTTGACTTGTTCTTTATTTTATATCTACCTTTCTGGGAAATACTTCTTGCTCATTCTTCCTATGCACAGTGGACTTAATGGGGGAAATCTTGTGTGATGGCATTGTAAGTAGCACCCCCCTCAACATGCGTTTAAGATATCATGACAGAGCTGCAGGCTCTCGTCATTAGAGAATGAAGCTGAAAGAATATCTGAGACTCCAGCTGCCTTGAAATTTAAATTATATCTTGGTTAAGAAGTATTCCTTCAGTTGCTTAAATTCAAACTTGAGTGTAAAATACTTCTGAACTACAAAAAGACATAACAAATATCCACTATCCAATATAAGGAAAACCTCCCAGCAAGAATCATGGAGGCCTTCATGTATAAGATGTGTGACACTGCCCCCCACTCAGCAAAAATGACCAAACATTTGAAAGAGGTTTTAGTAATGTCTGAACATTTTCATTATTCTTTTCATCATACACAGTGCTTTATGACAGTAAACTTTACACAAATGGCAGCACAGGATATATATATCTTCCTACAATTAGCTGCTTTTGCTCAGACTTATGTTTGTATGGTTTTTTTTTTCCTTTTCTGTTCTGAGATAAGGTCTCATACTGTAGCTCAGGCTGCCCGGGAACACACTATGTAGTCAGGCTGGCTTTGAACTTATGATCTTCTTGTCTCAGCTTCCCAAGTGCTATGATTGTAGGCATAAGCTACTATGCACACCTTGTTCGATTTATTCATGTGGGTTAATGCAGCTTTAGTTATTTTTATTGCTGTATTATATTGTATTTTATTAAAATCTCTCTATTTTTCAATTATTTTCTTATTCATAGGTATCTAAATACAAGTGCTCTTTTTAAATATTTTTTAAAATATTTATTTGTATTCAGAGACAGAGAGAGAAAGAATGGGTGTGCCAGGGCTTCATGCCACTGCAAACGAACTCTAGATGCATGCACTACTTTGTGTGTTTGGCTTTCTGTTAGTACTGATGAATCAAACCCGGGCCTGTAGGCTTTGCAAACAAGTGTTTTAACTGCAAACCCATCCCTCTAACCGAAAAGCTGTCACTCTTGTAAACAATGCTGTCCTGACTATTCTTTTTCTCTCTTAAGTGCATGTTAGGTCTCTAGGGTGTGAGCAGTAGCCCAGCACTCTGACAACATCTTGTTATTTAGAGAGTGTTTGACAAATGGCTCTCCAAAGCACATTGCAAACATCTGAGCACACATGCTCTGGGCACAGAAGATCAGATCATTCCCCACCATTACTAGTGAAATCAAACAAGACTAACTTCATTTATAGTGCAAACAGCTTCAAAGGTTATCTACAGAAATGGCACCGGTTCAGGTTCCCATTCAGAAAGTAGAGTTCCCAGACCTCAACATTTTTCCAACCTGACAAGTGTAAAATGTCATCTGATCTTAAATTATATTGCCTTGATTTTTAATGAAACTGAGCATCCTTGGTGTTTACTGAGCACTTGTGTTCTCTCTTTGAGCTACCTGCCTGTAGTTCTGTCCATTCTCCCCTGATTTGTTACTGCTTTGCAGAAATTCTTATATTCTATTCCTTTGTCAGTGATACAAAATTTAAATTTTTTTCCTTGCACGTAGCTGGTTTGCCCTTACTTTGTTTATGGTATTTCCAGTATATATAGAACTTTCATGTTACTGCAGCCAACTTAACCATCTTATGGCTTGTCCTTTCTGCAGTTGTTAAAGAAATCTTTCTTACAAAGGAGACCAGTGAGAGGAGGGGAGAGAGGCAAGAGAAAGACAGGTAGGAAGCCCAAGAAGGAATATGCTTAATATAATATGAAATTTCATATGTATAAAAGTTTGAAAAAAAAGTTTACAGAAATCTTTCTTTAACCTTGTAACATAAGAACAGGTTCCTACATATATTCTGGTATAAAATTTATAGCTTTGTGCTTTTATTTTTAGATCTTTAGTACATAGGAATGATTTTGGGGCATGATACAAGCTAGAGGGTCACTTTCTTTGCATTACCAATAACCAAATACCATGGTTCCAATGATTGAAAGTCACTCCATCACTGCTCATTTGCATTTCCACCTGTCCAAAATCAACTTTCCAATATGTAAAACCTATCAATTTATTTGGCTTCTTCTTTTATCCCATTAGCAGTTTGCATTTTTGTGAAAATGGCCTGGAAATATTCCATTCTTTCCATTGTAGAATAAACAGAGCCCAGAATGTTCTAGACACAGGAGATGCTAGATGGTAGACAGGCATATACAAACATGATGATTCTTTTCTTCCCTAGTACTACAACTGGTACTCACAAAATTTTTAAAAAATCACTACGTAGATTTTTAAATACACATAGAAAAAAATTAAATATGCCAAAGGAGTAGCAAGAGAAAAATAAGGATGGGAATGGCCATAACATATTTTTGTCCTGACTAATTAAAAATAAAGAAGCCAGACATGATGGCACCCATGTCTATAATTCTACTAGTTGGGGAGGCTGAGGAAGAAGGAACAAGGGCCCAAAGCCTACCTGGGACTTGGGATACTTGGAGAGTTTAAGCACACGCTGGACCATATGTCAAGATCCTATCTCAAACAGAAAAACAAACTGACAGGACAGGAATAGTAACTGTTGCACATCTGTTTAGTGTTTCTATATTCTCACAAGCCATGACCCCTGTTTCTTCAAACAATTCACTGAGAAGCAAGTGTTTTCCTCCTATTTCATTCACTATCATGCTCTCTCTGTGGGATACATAGGTGATTACATCAGAGGACCTGGGGTCCCTACAGGCAGGACATACACACGAGGTAATAGCTGAGTCTAACAAGTCAGATATTAGCAGCAAACTCTTGTACACCCAGGGCAGAGCACTTCATTCTGCAAAGGAAGTTAGTGAATTGTCACAAGGAAGCAATATGTGCTGAATTCTTTTGTTTTCTTTTTTTTTTTTCCTGGACAACTTAGAACCAAGAAGTAAAGGAAAAGTAAGATACTATTGTACCAAAATGTTCTTCTGCCACTTAGCAATTTTCAGCTTAGCTGAAATTTTCAGGATTTTTTAAACTCAAATTGATAACCTAAGAGAGTCACAGACACAAACACCTTCAAATACGGCATGTAAAGATAGGGAGCTACCTGGGGGTAAGTCTTAACCTGACAGGTGAATTCACAAATGTGAAATTCCTAAATGTTATTTCATTTACATTAAAAACTGTGATTTAGATAATCTCTTAATAGTCCTACTGCTCACCACAAGATGTCTCAGGATGAAGACAGCCTTGGCCCAGCTTTCAGCTTTCTATAAAGAACACAGCAAACAGTGAAGATCAGAAAGAACATTTTCAACCATGATTAGGAAAACCAAGCAAGCTTAATTCTGTATAATGCACAAGCAATTGTGGGGGCAAAACAACTGAACTAACAATGGCCAGAAAATATACTGTGAGATGACAATGACACAGACAGATAGGCACTTCTGCAGGTGACACTGCTGTCTGCGGGGAAGGGAAGCCTCTATCTTGTTCAGTCCAGCAGTTCAGCCTTTCCCTGAAGTTACTGGAAGAGGGGCCTTGGCTTTTCTACTGTGAGATACTTCTCAACTTCCTAGGAGAGTTCTCAGAAACCAGCAATTCCACTGTTAAAGATTAACAAGGGCATAGATAGAGAGCAACCAAAACAGTAGTAACTGTTTAACACCTTAACACATAACAGCTTTGTTAAGTATTTCATAATCTGCCAACACCTTAATCTCTTTCCTTTCCCACATTAAAATGGAAAGGAAGAATTCAATTAAACCGCATTTGATTTTAATTCTCTTAGAATTTTTTTTTAATGGCAAACCGACAGAAGGGTTTTCTATTTCACCTGCCAGAAGTCCCTAAGATGTATCACTGAGAAAGAAAACTGGAAAGGGGCGAGTGTTTCTGGTAGCTCAAATATCAAGCCAAGATAGGCTACCAGTGTTAAAATGTGAATGTTAAATGTCTGTGCTCTGATGAATGCCTATTTTTACTTAGCTTTTAGTCGGGGGGTTTCATACTTTTTTTTCTTTTTACTCTTCTCTACATGAACAAATACAGATTTATTTGATTTCAAACCAGGTTCCCAAAATACTGGTGGGAAAGTGTGAACAAAATCTTGGGAAAGGAAGCATGACATGAGGGGAATCTCAGGTAATCAGTGAAGAGGAAGACAGGAAGTATGGGGGCTAGTAGAGGAGACGGAAACACGTCTTAAAACAACCTAGATGTATTTGAACTAGTGACACTACTCTGGTTAGGCGTATGGATATCTTTCTTCCAAGCAGACAGGGCATGGAGGTAGACTATCTCAAAGGAGTTTTTCCTTTCAGGCAATGACAATTTATAAAAACCAGTTGAATCAAGATTTTAATATTCTCCCTTTATTGACTGAGGAACTGAACTAGCACACTGCTTGCTAAGAAAATAAGTACCTCTACCAGGGAAGCAAATATATAAATATATAAATCATGCTTTGTGGTTTTAAAAAATATTCCCAATGTAGAAGCTAACCATCATGTTAGGAGGATTCAGCAGAGGGGCGAAGAACACATCTGAAGCCAGGCTGCTCTGTTTACCCATCAGCTCTGTGATACCTGCTTGTGGGAATGTGGGCATGCATCTGAACCTTCGATGGCCTCATTAATAATCTGTGAAAGGAGAGTAATCATAAGAATTTTTTAACAGGGATCCTGTGAGGATCAAATGAGTTAAGATATATTTGACCCTATGGCCTGTTGCTATTTGTGTTGTATGAGCATGTGTGTGTGTGCGTGTGTGTGTGTGTGTGTGTGTGTGTGTGTGTGTGTGTGTGTGTGCGCATGCACGTGAGCATGCCTGTAGATGTGTGCACTCCGTGTGCATGCCTGTGGAGGATTGAGCAGAACATTACGGGGTCCTCATTGCTGAGTATTGCTTGAGACAGGGTCTCTCCCTCAATCTGGAGTCACTTTCCATTATTGAGCCCCAGTTAGGGAGACATATATAAGTGGCCATTCCAAACTTTTTACATGGGTTTTCTGGGGTGTCATGCTTGGTGGTGTCCAGCCTGAGAGGCCCACATGCTTAAGTGGTAAGTGCTCTTATCTGTTGAGCCATCTCCCCAAGTCCTCCTGTTGCAATTTTTAAAAGTAAAGCTTCTAGTTGCCACTAGTCACAAAGTCAGCTTCCTAATTTTAAAATAACGGAGTGGAATTCAAACATTTTAGTGTTTATTCTTACTCAAATTTGAAGAGAAAGCACAGTGGATGGATGTACTGTCCCCATGCTGAGTGGGATGCGCAGGCCACTTTGCTGAACTAGGCACCTGTGACTCACTGTTTGAGGACATTTACAAATGCAGGACTGATGCGCTGTGAAGGTTGGAGTGTTCTCCATGGCTTCCACATTACCACACTGGCCCATACTAGCTGACCCCACAGAAAACCCTCTGTATTCACTTTATTGGCTGCATACTCTATCTTCCTTCAAATGTTAACCTTTGGTTCTCAGTGGCTGTTTTCTCTTTGGCCTCTGGGTTGTGTTGCTGCCTTTCTGAAAGAGAACCAAGTGGGATCAGCAACCATACTTTTATGTTATCTGGAACTGCTGAAGGCAGAGCATGGTTATGCTCCAAATCCTTTAAGAACCCGGTGAATGATATCACCCAAATCTTCGTCTGCTGAGACAGTTTTTGTAACTCTCATACTTTGCAAATAGCCTTTTCTCTAAAGGCAGGCAGCTTTGGAGCAGTTTACTTTCTAAATCACTTCTGATGCTGCCCTTTCTCTGCCTGCCTGCTGCACAGACTCCTGGTTTCTATGCCTTTCATCCATGCAAGGGACTGCAGCGGCATTCTTTTGGGTGACATTAGTACAAATGTCAACCAGATAGGTCTGGGTTTTATTTTTCTTTATTACGGTTCTTCCATCCCTTCCACAAGCTGTGTTAACATCTAAAGTGAAATATTCCTAAATCTTTATATCTGCAATTTTAATAAGATGTCTTTTTTATCCTCCAGTTTTGGGAAGCATATAATCAGGCAGGGATTTAATTCTCATTAATCTTAGTTTACTTCACAGACAGCCTTTGAATTACTGCTGGGTGTTGTTACACCGCTGCACACAAAGACAATTTAGGGGAGAGAAGGATGAGGAGACAATAGAGAGCTCAAACACAGAGGTGCCCTTGGGTGCCCTGCCTCTGGCAAACAGTCTGCCAGAACTCAGAATAATAACTCCCTAAGTGCCATCAGACCGCCTCTTCTCACTTTCCTTAGCAACCACGACTAACTTCTACAAATCCACAGCATTCACAACCAGAAATTAAAAAAAAATACTATTTACAAGCACACAGGGAAACAAGAAAGTCCAGATTCTAGAAATGCTATGAAAAGAGATGGAAAATAGAATGGAGAATATTCTAGAACGTAGAAAGATTATAATTCAGCTTCATTAACCTTACAGTTTATCAGTGTTTTTAAACATGACCAGGCATCCCTAGAGTTTGCTTTGTGTTTTTTTTTAATCTCAGTTTTTTTTTTGTTTTTATTCTCATCACAGCCATATGCTAAGCTGTTCGTTTACAATATTAATAGTGTCTCTAGATCATAAACGCCTTATTTCTTTTTCCACCAACTTATTAGTCTATTAACAACTTCATACTGTGAAAACAAATTAGAAGTGGATAACCTACCACATTTTTTGATACCACTTCCTCTCTCTTTAGCAATCACTTCAGATACCGATAAACCTAAATATAGAAGGAAGAAGCACATAGCTGAAATAATTTATTATCATAGTGATTAGAGCAGAAACAAGCACTCCCTATCTCAGAGCCTCCAAATCAGCCTTGCAGCTGCCATATCTGATCACTGTTTACTTTGATTTATTCATTCCAAAGGTACCACAGGTGATCACGCGCTCCCAGAATTTAAATATTTCTCATAATCTGCTATGCTCTGAATATTAATCCAAGCCATTCTTGTGTTAGAAATTTCCATTAAAATTTATCACGGGCATCAGATTAAAAACAATAGTAGGGTGTCACAGCAGTTTTGGGAGAAGTCCAGCAGGACCGCTGAGGGAAACACACCTCACAGCAGAGCAAAGCCTGCTCAGAACAGCAAGGACCAAAGACCTTGAGAAATATCCACTCTCCAGAAATTTCCTTCTCAGACTTTTCCAAGTAAAGACTAGCTATCTAAATAAAACCCTTTGTGAGAAATTATTCTCTTTGGAAAGCCACAGGCATTTCACATCAAGTTGTTTGCAAATCAAGGCATTCTCAGAACTTTTCCACCTTTCTCTTCCGTAGACAATGAACACTACAACACCAAATCCATCCATTCCCTCTGTTTTGTCCTAGACTGCTTGCAAGTATGGAACGCTCAGACAAAGGCCAGGTTTCTGAAAGTCTCTCTGTGCTTACAGCAATCTATAGTCCAAACTGCCCCTTTCTGATACAGCAAATGACCCTGCCTTTTATTAGAGACAGCAGAGATTTAAAGTTGTTAAAATTGTCGTCTGTAGTTCTAAGAAGCAGTTGTGCCCATGTCTGCAGTTTCAGGAAGGTTTATTGCTGAACTTCCAAGGAAGCTAATGAACATTTGTCTTGCATCCCATTTAGATTTTTTAGTACCAAAGGAATACATAGCACAAGTGGAATTTCTTCAAATTAGATATTTATATCAGCAACAAAATTTTATCGAGAGCATCAGCTTTAAAGGGCCTAAGCAGAGAAATGTACTCCAGAAGCTAGGCGAGTATCCGCTGCTTCACCCTGGACCTCGTTCAGTGACCTGAAATGGCTGCTCTCAGGAATTAGGAAAATGGTCCCACTTAACTTCTTTCCCCTCCCTTTTTTGATCTTAGGCCTTTGAAAAAAAATGTTCTGGCAGAAGTGGAAATAGTGTTAAACAAAGCGGCTTGAGAGAATCCAGAGGGTACGGGGCTCTTAATCACAAGGCAGGACTTCATTATACACAAGAAAGCACATGGCCTTGTCTCCTAGTTGCAAGGCGAAGCTTTTATAGGCAATTTAAATGTCAAAATTCCCCAGGCCACAGGTACAAAAATGCTTTATTTCATTAGATTTCTTCAAGACTTGCTGTGCTCCTGTTAGCATATAACTAATCCACTTTTGGATGGGATGGGGAGGGGGGAATTGGGGAATTCGGGATAACAACTCATTGTTTGCCCACTAAATAATGTAACTCATTATAGACAATAAATATATATTTAAAAAAACATTCACTTTAAGCCAAGACATATCTTCGGCAGCTAATGACCCCATTCTGATAGAGCAGTTCCATGGCAAATCACACGGATACACAAATATAACTTGTATATTTCACTGTACTTGTATTTTCCTAAAAAGATACAGGGGGTTTTAATATAGTTTTAATATAGTTTTAATGATTGTATTGAACTTTTACTTCTTGATGAAAAGCCATGGTTCCTCAGAAAAACAGATGATGTCTTATGATAAAGTCCTCAATGTATATCATTGTGAATATGCTATTGTGCTAGTTATGACATCCATTTTTATGAGCAAACTCTTACTTGCACATGATCTTCTGGAAATTAATTATGATGACCTGCTAGAGGTAAAATGCTCCATGCCTTTAGTCTATGAAATAAATAAATCACATTAGTCTCACGGTGTCTCCTAGGGCAGAGCTCATGACAAAGGGTTGACAACACTAACAGACTTCCTGATCCAAAGAGTAAAGATTTATAAAACTGTAATGGTATCTAAGAACATGGACATTTGAGGGTAGTAAGAACAGAGACTACAGTTCTTTCATAAAAAAAATATAAAATAGCTATTATGGTTTAATAAAGGTCATGAACATTAACAATTTGGATATGTAAAATTCAATAACTCCTGTTTATGCACATTCTCAACAAACTGCTGTTTAACTCTAGCAAGATGGACAAAATTAAATATTAGTAATTATTTCATGTTTTCTTCCTCATTCTTATGAGTTTCCATACAAATTTTCTTTGGTAGAGTTAGGGTCCTTTCTTCTTTGGAAAATAACATACATATTTTGAAGACTCACCTATTCATTCTTTGAACTCATTCCTCCATTGTTATAGAACACCTTGCATGGTTCAGAAACCAGAACAGGTCAAGGATAAAAGAATAAAAAGGACTTCTGGAGCTTATATTGTAGTGAAGAGATTGGAGAAGGAGCAAAGTCATTCCAAAAGAAGATCCATGCGGTGTGATCCTACATCCAATGTGCCCGTGTGTTGCTGGGGAAATGGAGCTACTTACACTGCAATGGCAAGGCAGGTGGGATGAAGGAGGTAGCACTGGGAGGAGCCCTGGTGGTTAGTGATCAACTACACAAAGAATGAGGGCAGGCATGGGCAGAAGGCTAACAGAAGAGGAAGAGACAAATGCAAAGTCCTGAAAGGAAGAATCATCATGTGAGAAGGATATGCAGAGGTCACTTTATTGGCTGAACTCTACCTTCACTCAAGCTAACTCTTCTGCTGCTTTCTTGGCTGAATAAATCTAAATCACTTCTGAAGTTGCCCTTTCTCTGCTTGTCTGCTGCACAGACTCCTGGTTTCTATGCCTTAAGTTTTTAAAAATATTTTTATTTGAGTTAGAGAAACAGAGAATAAGAGTCAGACAGACACACACACACACAGAATGAGTGGGCCATCAGAATTTCCAAACAAATGCCTACAACTGCTGAGCCATCTCTCCATCCGGGATGTATTCTTAAGGTAAATCTACTAGTTACTCTTAGTTGATTAGATGTGGAAGGGAAACATAAAGAAGAATTAAGGGTGACTCCAAAATTTGTGGCTTGAGTAGTTGGTGGGTCATCTACTAATATTACAGATAGGACCTGGGAGAAGAAGGGATTTGGTGAAGAAATAAGAAATCAAAAACTTGCTTTTGGAGGATTAGCGGTTAAGCCGTTTGCCTGTAAAGCAGACGGTGCCTGAGTTTGATTCCCCAGGACCCACATACAGCCAGATGCACAAGGTGGCACATGTGTCTGGAATTTGTTTGTAGTGGCTGGAGATGATTTTTCTGGGATATTCAAACTGTTAAAATAAATGAATTCTGAGTAATGGAGGAAAAAGTACATGTAAAAAATAAAGTTGAGAATGAGCTGAAAATAAAATGTCAAAACAGAGAAAGAGATGAAAAAGCATTAATCCAGAATAAATTCTTATGCATTATTCATGCAAAAAAATTCAAAAGAAATTAAAAGCCAAAACAAGAATAATCTGAATTTCAATAGGAAAACGGAAGTTGTAAAGAGAGGTGATAAAAAGAGTTGTGAGAAAGTGAAATATGAGGAGCACTGCATAAAAAGAAATATATTTTCTAAAATACGAGTCAATGTGTCTATAAAGTATATACATTTTTATTTTAAGAAGGTTCAATTAACTTTAAGTTTAAAAATTATAATAAACTAAAATAAAGTTATGCTAGATTGCTTTTTCTATGGTGTTTTCTCTTCAAACTTTTGAAGAAAAAAGTTTTTCAAAAGTCTTTCTTCTTAGATATAATATTGCTCTTGGAAAATGTGATCATTTTCTGATTAAAACACACCCTAAATACCTTCCTATTTATAATAGACCAGGGAGAAACAGTTTTGCAACTCTCATTCATATCTAGGTGCACAGGAGAGGTCTAGAAAAAAGAGTCTAAAACAAATAGAAGAAATAAGGGAAACTGTGTGGAATCACAAAGCACATTTGAGCCTTCCTTTGGCTTAGAAGTTTAAGTTTAAGTTGGCTAGGACCAGATGTCTTTGAACTTAGCTCACGTTTTGTGTCTTAAGTGGGTTAGTTCCATTGCCCTGTTAGGTCAGTTAAATCTCATAGTCACGGGAGAGTCCCATGGCTTACTCTGTTCTATCAATCAGCCCGCGAGACTCTACATGAACACTGACCATTTGTCTTTTCAACACTGTTGTTCATTACTCCCAGACCCCAAGGACCCCAAATGTGGCCCAAGGCAAAAGAACCTGGTATCCTCACGTAGGCTCTAAAAGGCTATGGTGCATGGCCCAAAGACAGAAGGGCATGCTTTCTGGATGCTAAGTCAGCAGTGCCACTTTCAGATTCGAGTTTGCAGCATGAGGAAGGAAATGAAAAATAGATCCACAGCAAGAGAGAGAAGGAAATTCCATTCAGATTTTTAAAGGTCCTTTTTATCATATCTAAGTCACCATTGATTATTAAGTTGTACTATTATATAGCACTAAATAACTACAGACTATCAAACCATGACATGACACGCGTTATCGCATTCTTTTATTTTATACTTACTGAAGGAACTCTCTTAGACTCCAACTTATGCATCATGTTGCTCTATTCCTATGCCATTTTATAGATACTGAATAGCATTATCATTTTGAAAACAGTAAAAGGGCAATTATATTCAACCTTTCATAACTGATATGGTGACAACACGAGTAGTTATACCCAATCTGCACAGACAATCACAGCTTTGTCGTAATTACCATCTGGTTGATAACAATTTAAAGGTACCACAGATGTGAAGATGTACCACAATTTCAGAGGTAGTAAAATGTAAAAAGAAAGAAAAAAAAGTATGAAAAATATATGAAATATAGTTATTTATATTGCAATTTTTATCGTGGCTGATATACATGTTCAATGTGTACACACTCAGAAACTAGAGTAGTTTAACCAAATATTTTCTTGGCTGTGCTGTCTTTAAATATTACTGTTTCTGACATTAAGCTTTATTGTCCGTGTATGCATACATGCACCCATCTGGCTAAAACAAAAGAAAATTACCTGCTGCATTCAGGCATTCGGAGATACTGGTAATCATTTTGAGCCCAGTATCCTGGGCTTTATATACAGAAGGTACTTTAGAACAACCAATTCAAAACAAATCACTTACTACTTTTCCACTTTGAAAATGCAACAATATGCTAATTAGAGGTAAGATTGTACACAAAAGCTCTGCCTGGCTTTATGCAGGGAAGAAAACAGTTCAGCTCGTTTATCTGCGGCTCACACATTACAAACAATGCAACAGAAATCACATACGGTTAGAGGAAAAGTCAGATCCCAGGGGTTACCTGTGTGAACTGAAAATACACAGTGTCCTGTGAACACGGCAATCCCACCAGTGTCTTATTTTAAAAAAAACAACGTAACACTAGGCCAGTCTTCACATCACTGAGTTGTCTGCTGCTTAGGATCCCATATCTCCTCGTAGCTCTGTATTAGTCATAGAAGACTTAGCTTTCCATGAGATTCTGTTTCTCCTCCTGTGTGTGTGTGTGTGTGTGTGTGTGTGTGTGACTGTGCGTGTGTAGTGTGTACATGTGTGTGCGGTTGTTCATACCCATGTGCATGCATATAGAGGTAGAGAAGAATGTCAGATACACCACTCATTTGTGTATTTTCTAGAGATGGGGGTCTCCCCCTTAACCCTATTTGCTTTCTGTCAGCAAGACCCAGCTATTCTCCTGTCTATGCCCATTGTAGACTGGGGTTACAGATGTGTATGGCTAGGTCCAGATGTTTATGTGGGTTCTGAGGAGTCAAACTCAGTGGTCTCTGACCAGTGACGCTCTCACACTTAAGTGGAAAGTACTCTTAACTGCTGAGCCATCACCCGAGCCCATGCCTCCCTTCCTTAATAATTCGATAATACCACTTCATATTTTATTTATGATAAAAAGTATTTCCATGGCAAACCATTCCTCAAAGCTTTTAAGAAGATCCCAATCATAAAGTCGCCTTCTCAATGGCTGGATATTGTTAAAGAAAAGCCATTTTCTCTCCCTGAAATATGAGAGAGTGACAACAGTTTTCTGCTTCTACCATGCTCTTCCTGCCATGAAGGACTTCCCCTCAAAACCATAAGCTGAAAATAAACCCTTTCCTTCCTTCAGGCATTTTGTCCAAGCAATGTGTAAATAACTGATATACCCAAAATGGAAAAAATGCTTTAGAACAAGAGATTGAAAAGCAGAAAACAAACTCTATTCTATGAACAGAAATAAATCATATTGCATTTATTTGCCTTCATCTAAAGAGGTACAGTTGGTTTGGATTAAGCTAAATGCCAACATGTTTTCCTGCCATTACTGAATAACATTTCCATCCCTTTGTTACTCTGGTGGCCAAGGAAACAGATCCTCCACACCAGACCATATGGGCATATGGAATAACTACATCTCCTGGGATCAGGGCATATTCCTGCCTTCTCTTCTAGTTTGGCAAGCTTGAATTCCAACCCTGGATGTTCAGTTTTGCAGTCCGAAAGGTAGTAGATCTCTTCACAAACAGCAGAAGTAAATGGAAGACTTCAGCAAAAGGTTCTTTTAGATGTGGCTGCACAGCATTTCTCCCAGTACATTTACAAGGGGTTACTTTTTACAGTGAGGCCCTTGGAGTTATAGCTTTGTTGGACTAATCTAAGGGGTAAACATTGGGGATTTTCTGCAAATCAGTTGAGACCAATGCGCATTATCTCAAAGTCAAAGCTATCAAGGTATGGTTCTTTAAATCCTACTCTGTGTACCTCACATGCAGCATTTTTTCATGGTAAAATATAAATTCTACACCATTGTTTTCCATGTTTCCAACAGAAATATCTCTCTCCCGCCCTTCCTCTGTGCCTCTCTCCATAGTCTCACTATGTAGTCCTGGCTGGGTTGCACTCACTATGTACTTCACAGATCCTTGAATCTGCAAGGATCCTATTGCCTCAGCTACCTGAGTGCTGGGATTACAGGCGCGTATCATCACATTGAGTTTCACACTCATTTTCTAACAACTGCATCAACAACCAGTAACAGGCTACAGTAAACACATGTATATAGTATGTAATAGGTACAAAAGGTTACTACGTTATTTCACATACTTATTCTAGGTCTTCAAAATCTGATAGATATTCTAGATTTATAGCACAAGCTAACTGGGGATTAATTTCAATATTAACTGCTCAGCCTATGGATTAGTGGTGGCTGTGGGACCTGATGGCACAGCTCTAGACCTCAGAGAAAGCAACAGACTTTATACTGTTCATATCCTTTAGAAGGGGAAGTTCTGTTGCCTGTTTACCAGGTCCCGAATTACTTTTAAAAAAAATCTGATGGGTTGATCTCAACTCTACAGATTATGTATGGAAAATGACTTCTTCATCCATCCTATGGGCGCCTACAACAAAAAGTCCAGCTTAGGTAAAAAGGATGAATCTTACTTAGATGGGTCCCATTTAAGATATAATGACTGGCTCCATTATTTTGAAGTCTGAGAAAGGGAGTTTTGTTTCCAAAGCTTTTACTCTTCTGAGGGCTCAAATGACCTGAGTAGGAAGTATGGTTGTAAAAATGAACAGAACAAAAATGTTGCAGCTCAGACTTATGGCTGTGCAAACTCAGCATTCACATATGATACTGTCAGGTGATTGTTCCACAGACAAGAAACCCAGGAAGTTTACGCATGGTCTGTGATGAAAAGGATGTTGCCTTTCCTTTATCCTCAATCTATCATCTGAAGCCTTTTGTTTTTGCTCAGCTGGACTGATGCAATAGGTTGACTGAAAACCGATGAATGCAGGTTTATGTTTATGCTGGTGCATGTCAGACAGCATTGACTTGGATGTACATCTTTCCAAAAGTCAAACATTTTCCTCTCTTTTGCCAAAACAAGTTACCTCACACCATTCTAACTCACCCCACACTAACCCCAAACAGATAATAAAGCCAAGCCGTTACTGAAAGGCTGGGCAAATAGGGTCCATGATTTCAATTAGAAAGATGGAAAATTCAGATATAAAATTCACCTGCTAGTGCTGGGCAATGACACTGTGCCAGACCCCATGCTCAAAAGTGTTTATGAAGCTGGATAAGATATGGCCACTAACCTCCAGTCCTGTCACATGGTTGGAGAGAAGACAAACCTCAACTGCATAAGGGCCATGAAACAGGTGCACAAGGACACCGTGGTAGCACAGAGAAGGGGTATCACCTCAGATCAAGGGCCTCATGCAGGCACCTGGGAGAGACAACACATGAGAGGAAGTTGGAAGCTGCCATCAAATTCAGCAAGGTGAAGAAATATGAAATACACATAAAGATTGATGAATATAAAAATCCATCTGATTAAGAGAATTGGCTAAAATGAGTGACTGAGAGCATTGTGGGGGAGGTGTTTGGGTGTGAGTAATAAAGAAAAAAAATCACTATAGGCTTATAATTCTAACCAAAGGGTTTTGATTGCTGACCTGAGGCCAAGAAGGAGCATTCACTATACCTAAGTAGTGCCATTAGGCTCATGATCATGAATATCCACCTCAATAGTCCAGCACCTGTTCTCATTCACATCCTACTGCCCTCTCAGAATTAGGAAGCTTTCTACCTAGCAACCCTCCACTTGATCCAACCTGACACTAACTGTCTCTAGCTTCCTGTTTCCTTGGCTCCTTCTACTTGAGAGAATATCACTATATACACTTAACTCAAGAACATCCCAGAGATTACTACAAATTGAAGCCGCTTTCAATTTCCTAAGCCCTGTGAATAAATACCCTTGTGAGACTTAACACTGGAGGTGCTGGCTGGCTGCCAACTGTTTGTCAAGATGTGTATCTATACAGCTTCTCCTCGGCAAACATCTCTGGCTGATGTGTTTAGAGGCTGGCAGAAAATGAAGGGAAAGATGACAAAGAAAAACCAGAATGTTAGTCAGTTTCTTCTTCCTGTGACAATGCCTAAGGAAAACAGATACAAGGAGTCAAGGTTTATTTTGGCTCATAGTTTCAGAGGCTTCAGTTCAGGGGATTTTTTTTTGGCACCTTTGCTGCAGGCCTGTGGTGATGTAGACTGCATGGTGGTGAAGAGAGTAGATTGGAGCAGAGCTACTTATCTCCTAATGGCTGGGAAGAATTGTAGGGAGGAGAAAGAGAGAGTGAGACCACAGTAAGACATACTCTTTCAAGACAAGGCCCCAGCGACCCACCTCCTCTAATGAGATAATATCATCTTATTAGGTCATTCAGTCTGAACTCTTCAATAGAGTAGCCCATTGATGAAGTTAATACCCTCACAATGCAATCAGCTCTCACAAGTGTGACCCACACCTTCAATATGAACCTTTTGAGGTCAAACAAACCACCACCACAACCACAACTCAACTCTTTCCTAATAGACCTTGAACTATTTTATTAATCTTGTAATTGAAGGTCTACAAAAATGATAAAGATGAGAGCAAAATTAGAAAATTGTTGCCATTTGAGCCTTTTTCTAGGCAGGGAAAATTAAAACCTTATTTCAAAGCAAGCTGGATTGCCAAATACATATTGCCAACAATTCTGTCCTGAGATGACTGAATATTGAGCCCATCAGACCGTCTGTACAGGGTTCATGTGCTGTGGTAGAGGAGGAGGCTGTGGTTGGTTTCACCACATTAAGCCTGGCAGCTACCTTCCAGGAGCCATACTGAGGGGGAGACAAGGTGTTGTTCAGAAAACTGTCATCACCACGCAGGAATGTATCGTGTTCCTCCCAGGAATGATGAAATGGACAGAACCAAATGGTCTGCTATCTTTCTCCATCATTTGTTCACTGATAGCTGGGTTTTTTATTCAGTATTTATTGAACACAATCAACTTTTATCTGAGGGTAAGCAGTGCTGAAAGGACACCGAAGATGGCAAATCAATCATTCACAAATGGCAGGTATCTTCGAAAAAGATAACTGGGTGAGTCATACCCTCTGGCCCATGCCCAATCCCACAGACCAACATAGAACTGCATATTCGATTTCAAATTGATTGTTATTTAGCAGAAAAAGAAAATAAAGAAAGGTGTCTTACTTGTAGGAAAAGAATGTCATAGATCAGAGGATAAAGTGAGTGAAAAAAGACTCTCTCTCTCTCTCTCTCTCAAACACACAGGAGTTAATAGAATTAGTTCTTTTTATGATGAAATACCTTTCAAAAATTTGTGTTTTTTTCACTCTCCAGGGATGCACTGGACTATTAATATGTATCTCATTGAGTGAGATCACTCCTACCTAGCAACCCTCCACCTGATCCAACCTGACAACTGTCTCTAGCTTCCTGTTTCCTTGGCTCCTTCTACTTGAGAGAATATCACTATATACACTTAACTCAAGAACTTCCCAGAGATTACTACAAATTGAAGCTGCTTTCAATTTCCTAATCCCTGTGCATAAATACCCTTGTGAGACTTAACACTGGAGGTGCTTAATCTTTCTTTAAACATACTTTCTTACTTAAAAGGGGGCAATTTGGTGATTCAGAATAGCTACTTACTTATGTAGTCACTGAAATTCTTCGATTGCTTTTTGCATTAATCACTCCTCATTCTCCATTTTGCAGAACTTCGATTTTGATGGTATTCAGGGGACATGACACAGGAGGTAGACAATGTGTTTCCAATGTCATCTTGTTTAGTTAGGGTGGCTATGTGACAGAGTGAAAGGCATTGGGAAGTCACCTGGGTTTCTGGGAGAGTCCACTGAAGGGAAGCCTGTTCCTTTTCCCCTCTTCTCTACCTCTTCCTGCTTTCTGGATACAAGTGTGACCCAGCAGGTGGCCCACAGACTGTCTACTCCTTGTCAGATCAGGCAGATCAACTGAAAGGCTGAGGGGCCAAGGTTACCACCTGGATTATTCCAAGGGGAAAATATACTCCTGATTTACTTAAGCTGTTGCTGGTTTATTGGAATGGAATTCTAACTGATAAAGGATTCATTCTAAATGCTTCACCAGCACCAAAACCTTATTTTTAATATCTTTTTCATTCTTATGTTCCTTAAGACACTTAGAGATTAAATTCTGCATTCTTCACTGGAAAAGTAAATGCAATGAAAATTAGCAGCTTCGTTCTGAACTAAAGGACATTTGAAAACTTAATTGCAACAGATAATAAAAATTAGGTTTTCTTCAGTACAGAACTGAATATGTTTAATAAAAATGCACTGCTATGTAATTGGATTACAATGGTTAGGTCTACATCTTGACCTTTACAAATCTCCAACAGTAGAAGGTCTAGCATTGACTCTGAAGTACCAAAGAGCTGGAATCAATACATACTTTCTTATTTAAAAGGGGGCAATTTGGTGATTCAGAATAGCTACTTACTTATGTAGTCACTGAAATTCTTCGATTGCTTTTTGCATTAAGCAATATAAATTCTTCCTTTTTTATTCCTTCCTTCTTTCCTTCTTTCCTTCCTTCCCTTCCTCCCTTCCTCCCTTCCTCCCTCCCTTCCTTCCTGTGTATAGTGATGTGGGGTGTGTGTGTGTGTGTGTGTGTGTGTGTGTGTGTGTGTGTGTATGTGCTGATGTGCTAAAACTTTCTGATCTTAAATCCTATTACTTTGCTCCGATCTCCATCATCTTCCCCTTGGGTAATCTATTTCATTTCTAGTTCAGTATGCTTTGTTTTACTGTCTTACCCATCTGTAAAGTATTAGGATGGCCCTGGGGTAGTTTGAATGTATGGCCCCATAGACTCAGGTGTTTTATTAAAATTGAGCTTACAACATGAGCCCCTAGCAAGAAGAGCCCTGCTGGGGGTGGGGTGGGGAGGGGGCACATCACTGGGGGTGGATCTTGGACTCCAGGCCTAAGGTGTGTTTGGGGCAGATCTTGAATTCGGTCCTAAGGTGCACGGAGAGCAGTTTGAGCTCTGGAGGTTTTGTGGTGCTACTATTAGTGGTGTGTCTCTGCTTGGATCTATGAAAGGGACCCGGGTTCTTCCACCACTCCTGATGTACCCCTGAGTTTGTAAGCCTGAAATAAACCCCTTTCCTCCTATAAACTGCTTTTGATTGGGTGTTTGTCCAGCATGGGTCTTTTGGAAGGAAAGCAAAGGAAAGGCATCAACATAGAGCTCTGTATGTCGAGGGAAACCAAGAGTCTCCAGCTTTCTGACCATCTGTTGGGCTTAAAAGCTGTGGTTTATATTTCCATAGTCCTGGCAGCCTGGAACAGCCAGAGAAGGCAACACAAATAACTTCTGGAAGAAAACAGGGACCAAGGAGAATAATCTGGTGACAGAGGTGGAAATGGAGAATAAATGGGAAAATCCAGAACTGTTGCCTGGAAGAACATCAGACATATTCTCAAGAGTGATACAAACAAACAAACCATCCAACCAACAACAAAAAACAATTACCATCAAGAGCCACTGCCACCCAGAGAGGGGAGAAACTAGGAACGGGAGAAGAATCTCCATGATGAATCAGCTACAGAGATGCTTTCACAAGGAAAACCTATATTCTGAGGCAGTAGTTTGGGGGCAACTGAGGAAAAATCAAGACTGGGGAGGAGTTGTTCAACTGCACAGAAAGTAGGCAGTGATTTGATAAAAATAAGTCATATGACAGGTAGGATTTAATGACAAGAAGCCCACATGCACACATATCCTAACAAATAGAACTACTTCAAAACGATCAAAAATTCCTTCTTGCCACATGCCATTTCTTGAGATGTCCTTTTTGTTCATAAGGACTGGCACACAAAAGCATCCTTTTCCCACATTAACTTATATTTTCTCACAGGTTGATTTCTGTCATCAAAATATCAAACTGATTTTTCCTACTGACTACTGGCTTCTTAAGTAAGATCAGTTTCCAATATGGAAACTGTCATGGTTTGTTCCAGGTGTCCCCTACAAACGAATGTGTTCAGAATGATCGATCCCCAGCTGATGGCAGTATGGTAATTAGAACCTCGCTGGAGCTATGTTGTTGGGGGCAGCCTTATGGGGGGTTTATAAGCCAGCTTCTCCTTGCCAGTGTTTTGCACACCTTCCTGCCTCTGTTTGCAGTGCTGTGGCGGAGGTGATGTCCACCTTCTGCTCATGCCATCATTTTCCCTGCCTTGATGGAGTCTCCCCTCGAGTCCATAAGACTAATAAACCCATTCCTCCACAAGCCGCTTTTGCTTGGGTTCTTTCTGTGCAGCAACTAGTCAGCTGACTACAACAGAAACAAATGCCAATTTAATCCAAAAAGTAAGTTTGCATATGTGGCTATTCTTTGGCCAAGTATTACATGTAAGGCTCAAACTGCTATATCCATAAAGATGAGAGTGAAGAAAGGTACCCATTTCTACTTCCTCCTGGAGAAAGCAAAAATGCTTGAAAAGGACTCATTCTTTGAAATCACCCTAAAATTTATTCATAAACATTTTAAAGTTCATAGTGGCTACAGTTGCAAATGTCATCTGGGGTCAGGAGTTTGTCTGGACTCCTAGACACAGGACCTGGACTCAAAGAATCGCTAAGTGAAATTGTAATGAATATGAAAAGACTTGAATTTTTATTTTATTTTATTTTATATTGATGAAATGTACCAACTCTTCAAAGACTAGAAGTCTAGTGTTTTGCATCATAAAAACTCTGAGAAGTAGCAGAAGTTCAGGCTATAGTTTAGTGCTAGAAGTCCTGTGAAATGGAGGTATCTCACATTTAGAAACATATTGTGGAGGATCCATATGGAACCAGAGAATGACGGGATAAACAAGGGACCCACAGCCACAGCCATTCACTCAACACAGGATAAGCCAGTGAGACAGAAACCAATGATTCTTGACACAAAAATCCCTAAGCTTACAACATTAAAGCAGCCTTAATACTCATCCACCACGACTCAGGGAACTATGCAGAAGAGGGGGCGGAAAGATTGTGAGAGCCATGGTGGGGGAGAATATCCAGAGGCATGACACCCCTCAGTAACAACACACTTGGGCCAGGAGAACCAGGCTGAGTACTAGGCTATCCATGGTCCCCTGCCAAAAGGACTGATCCAGACGGCCCGCGGAGGAGGATATCCAGCTGACTGGGAATGGGGAGGGGAGGCAATGAGGAATTGGGGATAACAACTCATTGTTAGCCCACTAAACAATGTAACTCATTATGGAAAATAAAAAAAAGAAATATTTTGTCACTAGCCCACATAGGGACCACCTGACATGTTGCATGGTTGAATTTCTGAACTTATGGAACTTTTTTAAAATGGAAAAACCAACCAACTACACACCCTCTCTTTCTCTCTTTGGTTTTGTGTGTTCAGGAACATGAGGTATTTGTATGTAAATGCCATAGGGCAACCTCAGGTGTTATCCTCAGGAATGCCATTTCCAAGTTTTTGAGATAGGCTCTCCATAAATTGGCTGGCCAGTGAGTCCTAGAGATCTTCGTGTCTCCATCTCCCCCGTGCAGGGGTGTGTGTGTGTGTGTGTGTGTGTGTGTGTGTCTGTACTTGAGTATAGTGAGTTGGTATGCATGTTTGTGCATGTGCATATGTAAAAGCTAGAGGCCAACATTGCAGTTTTGCCTCAACTGCTCTTCTTATTTTTTGAGACAGAATTTCTCACTGAACCTAGAGCTTATTGCTTCCTCTAGTTTAGCTACTTAGTTTGCCCTGGAAATCTGACTTTCTCTACCTTCCAAGTTATATGGTTGTGGGCATGTGCCACCACATCTGACATTTCAATGGGCATAAGGGATCTGAACTCAGGTCCTCATGTTCACATAGCAAGTGCTTTCCTGACTGAGCCATCTCTCCAACCTTTGGGAGAAAAGATTAATAATTCTTAACTTACCAGTTTCTCCTCTTTGTTAGACAGATACCAATAAACTGTAATGTTTATACTTCACAAGACTTTCAACTATTAGAGACTAAAGGATCATATCGCCAAGTATAATTAAAAAGAAACACTGCCAATTCTTTTACTATAATGAAGACAGAAGCAGTATGACTGGATATTAATTACTACCCCACCCCAATAGCATCCGGGATCTCCTACTGAAGAAGGTGTGCTTTCCCCACATCACAGAAACCTTTTCTGCATCAGGAAATGGAGACCAAGATTTAGTAGTCATCTAAAGCCAATCCTAACTTCTTTCCCATCTTTGCACACATCTTCATACCCTTCCACAGCAGATGATTTCAATGGAGGGGACACCAAATGGCTAGAAAGATAAAGGATGAAAAGTAACTGTGAGAGAAAAGACATGACTCCAACTGAACTGAAGCTGATTTCAATAGCAATATTGGAGCAAGTATCATTAGAGTAAAGGTGCTCTATAACAGGCCAAAGGTAGATATCTCATCACACAATGTCACCATTTAAATATCTAATATCTTTTATTTTAAAACACTTAGTATAACATTTATATTGAGCATATATATATACATATACATGTAGCTTTTCATGAAAAGATTAAAACATACTTAGAAGATCCCACTGAGGAAAATAAGAAGCTTCTCTCAAACTCGAAGAGATTGGAAAAGCCTACTAAAATCATAATGTGAATTCCTATTTCTCTTTTGGATTTACTCTCTATGAAATGGTACTTTTGAAGTGACAGGGCTGGAACTTTTCATGCTTTGTAAGCAGCATTTAATGCTTTGAATCGTAAAAAACTACTTCCAACCTCACAACTAAAGCTATCATTAGAACAAAGGTTTGAGGTTGAAAGATTTTTAAACTATTGCCATTAACTAATAAAATAAAATAAAATAAAATGCTGCATATCAAATAAGTAACTCAGTTCACTAAACAAAGGAGGAAAAGATAGTTTCTTTTTGATTTATTTAATGCTGTTAACAAATGTTGTCCAATAAGCAAAATTCACAAAGATGTAACCCAAGGCTACAATAAGAAGCATTTGAGAGCAAGAAGAAATCCCCAAACTGTCTTCATATATTTGCGCACATATGCGAATGCTTAACATACAGATATGTGTCTGCTTAAATTTCTGTTACATTTTTGGTGGTTAACATCAGTGTGGGGATAACTTCTGTGCCTCTCACAGCAATTCATGGTGTCTATGGGAATGAGCCTTGTGTAAATGTCAAATATCTGGGCACTGCTAACATAATGTCCTAAAGGGGGGTAGCTTGTGGCTGCTATAACAAATTATCACACACTAGGGGACTTAACAACATGTTTATTTTTTCACAGATTTGGTGGTGGGAAGTCCAAAATCAAGAATCAGTAGTTCACACTCCCTTTGGAGGCTCAAGGAGAGAATTTGTCCCTTTCTTTTTTCGGCCCTGGGTAGGTGACATCCTTGACTTGTGGCTACAACACTGACCTTTGCCTGTCTTTACATCACTGACTTCTCTCTATGTGGGCATGCTTCATCTGCTTTTTATAAAGATACATTTGATAACATTTCAAGCCCACTGGGATGATACTCCAGGGTCATCTTCTCAAAAATCCTTAACTGTATGTGCAAAAGTTCAAGTGTGTGATAACATTCAGTTTCCTGCGATGAGCAATTATTAGTCTCCAACAACCTCTATCACTCCTTTTAAAAAATAATTTTAAAAATATTTTTATTTATTTGCAAGCAGAGAGACAGGGGGAGAGAGAGAGTAAGAGAAAGAACGAGTGCACCAGGGCCTCTGGCCAACTGCAAAGGAACTCCAGATGCATGCACCCCTTTTGTGCATCTGGCTTTATATGGGTACTAGGACATCAACCCAGATTTTATAGGCAAGCACCTTAACCACTGAGCAATCTCTCAGGCCCAAAATAAAATTTTTGACAACCTATTTTGCAGTAACCTTCTTATTGCTGGGACATTACACATAACCAGAAGCAGATTATGGGAAGAAAGAGTTTATTTCAGGCTTACAGTTAGAGTGGAAGCCTCATCATGGCTGAGGGACCTGGCTTACTTCATCATACATCCTCAGCAAAGAGAGCAAGCCAAGCTGCTCTGAACACACAATCGGGCTAGACTCTTCAACCCCAGCAAACATACCTTCTCTGGCAAGGCTCTACTTCTCAGATCCCCCACCAGCTGGCGACTTACTAGGAAGCCTAATTGAAAATACCTTCAGAATATGAGGGTCATTTATATTCAGACCCTCACACCTCCACATAGATACATAATATACCCTCATCATAATCCCCCCCACTCTCCTTGGCTGCCCCTCCCCAAGTACTCTTCAACGAACCCTTCTTTCTACATAGTCCCTCTTGCATTGGAATCTCATGCTTTGTTGTGCTGCTGTTTTCCCTCCTCTGCCATCAATGACGACATGTTTATGGGCCCAGCATCATGTAGGTCTTGTGCAGTGTACAAAAGCCACTGTGAGGTCATGAAGGCACTAGCTTCTTTGTGTCTGGACCACAGCATTCCAAAACCCTGCTCCCATCCTTTGACCCTAACTTTCTATCAGCTACCCTTTCAATGGTCCCTGAGCCTTTGGGGAATGGGGGATATCATCTTTATTCTCTCTACTTTCTTTTCCTCAAGACATTCTTGCTCTTCCTGGGATACTCTTATGGCTTCATTCTTTCCCAATACCCCAAACAAATTTTTTTTATACCCTCACATCCTCATTAGTCACTAAATTCCTACTGACCATATTATTTCTACTGTAAGTTTTTCTTTGTAGGAATCAAGTCAGGATTTTAGAAGCAATGATTGATTCCTTGCTCCTCCATCACATGCCATGAAAACAACTGATTATGTTTGTTTTATCACCAGCAAGTTCTCAATGAAAATATATTGAATACCTCCCAGTGAGAGGGAGTGCCAACAGTAGACGGTGGGAGCCACAGTTAAAGACAGGACAGAGAGGTTCAAAACATCTGCACTGTACTGCACTTTCAATAACAGGTATTTTAAAGAGCAGAAAAAATGGAGGAAGGCCACAAAAATGTGTTCAGCAGCAGCACCAGCAGGAGGAGAAGCCGACAGGAAAACCCTCTCTCTTTAGCACTCTGCACTAAACCAGAACAGCGGCACAAGGCCATTTTAAAACACTTAATGACAACTTTCATACCTGCAGACAATATATCATGACCACTGTCCCCTCCCACCACCTTCCATTTGGAATATGATCTTTTAAAAGACCTCAGCTGAGTCTATGGGTCATTGGCTTAAGATCCTCTGTGAATCCATACTCTTGGGAAACTCAGAGCAAGTGCCATGGTATGATATGCTGAAATGTGGCCAGCAGAATACCTCCACACCATAAGGAAGAAACTTTGCATCACAAACCTGCAGTATTTAACAAACTGGAAATCTGGTCAGAGCATGAGTCTGCAAATGAATCTAGACTCACGTTCCAAGCTCGTGCCAAGCATTGCGAAGGATAGCACTTCAAACTGAATCATCAAGTCTGGACCAGCAAAGGAGCCAAGATTGGAAAAGGCTGCCCACAGGTTGGGTCAGCATTCCCGACCAGATGTGTGACCTGTTGCCCAATGACCTGACCAACACCTATAACCCAATTTCCCAAAGGAAATCATGGAAACAGAAACAGCATTTGGAACTCCCCTACAGAAGTGGGAATGGCGTCCTAGAGCTGACCTTGTGAAGAAACATCCAGGGGCAAGGCAGGCATCTAGGAGCTGTCTTGGAAGGAATGAAGTGAGACTTGAGGCAGAAACCAGCAAGCAAGTTAGACTGCATTTGTACTTTATATTCCTATCCATCTCTCTTCTCTTCAAAAAAAAATTCCCTTTTATTTAG
This sequence comes from Zapus hudsonius, assembly GCA_004024765.1. Lineage (NCBI taxonomy): Eukaryota > Metazoa > Chordata > Mammalia > Rodentia > Dipodidae > Zapus > Zapus hudsonius. The sequence goes on along the minus strand of PVHP010000455.1, from coordinate 118,522 downwards.
TAATGTCAATTTAACAGGGCTTGTCCTGCTTTGTTCTTGCTCTAAGTTTTCTTCTTGTTTTAAAATCTCCTATTTCCCTCTATTCATCCCCCCACCATTTTTATAAGCTTTTTCCAGAGAACATGCGCTGGTTTGGTTTGTGGGTCTCCATGTCACAATCTCCTGAGAGCAGGGACTATCTTGGGTTCCAGGATTCTATTTCTTTGCCTCTCTCATTTCATTCTTCTAGCAAACACTGCTTCATTTCCTACTACTTATCCCTATCAATGCCCTGAATATTATATTGCCCTGCTTTTATTTTCCTCCATCAACCCAATACTAGTTAGTACATTTACTAGACTTTTTCCCAGAACAGGCATACTCATGGTGACTAGTACATTAGCCCCTACAGTGCCATCAGTGTCCCTTCACTTCCTAAAATGGCATTTATAGGGTAATTGGGGTTTTTTGACTGATGTATTTTCATAGTGGGCTTACTCTTTGACAATGCTTAAGGGGACATGGTGTTAGATGAATGCTATCAGCATAGGAATGTGCATGGAGAAAACAAAATTAAATTGGTTTCCAGAAATTTCTTATGGGTTCTATTTGAATTCTCCTGGGACTGAGAACATAGCAGACATAGATTACTGGGCCTCAATTCTCTCTCTACCCCCCAAAAATATTTAAGAAGGCGAAAATAAGAATTGGAAGGACATTAGCTAAAAGAGAAAGCAAGATAAATCCAAACCATGTAAAATGATGAGGCAAGTGTGTGCGATTGTTTTCTTTTGTAATATACTGACAATGTCTTCAAAACTATGCTGAGGCCAAGGCAATGGCACTGTGGGTGCCAATAGGTAACATGGCCACAAAGCAGGGGAGTGTTGCATCCCACTGAGTTCTGCACTAATAAGTACAGGGTTTTTTTTTTGTGTGTGTGTGTTGTATGTGTATATCTGTGCGTGGTCACGCGTGTGAGTGCAGGTGTGCTTGTGCCATAGTGGAAGTCAGAGGACAACTCTGGGTATTGGTTTTGAGGCAGGGTCTAATGCTCACAGCTACATTCATCAGACTAGCTGTCCCATGACACTGGGAGAGATTCTTCCTCGCCTCTCTCTATAGATGTTCACGCTGCTGCCTTTATGTGGGTTCATGAGTCAGGTAGGTAATCATGCTTGAGTGGCAAGCACTTTATTCCCTGAGCCATCTCCCCAGTTTTTGAAGCATTCAGCCTATTTGTGTGCTAAGCTCCTTGATTATAGAGCCGCATTTTGTTTTACAGAATTCTATAATCCCTATAAACCACCACACACATTAGCTCATCATACTGTCAACCAGCATTTACTTTGGTATTGGTGGGCAGGCCAGGAGCTCCTGGACTTCTATAACTTCTACACCATCTCATGAAGTATAAGTCATCCTCACTGTCAGGTGAGGAAAGTAGTTCATGTGGTTAAATACATTCTGTGACTGCAGCTTGAGTGATGGGAGCACAGCTGTGTGACCCCAGACACACTGATATAGCACCCAGACCTTCCAGTACCCAGACTTCACCTTCACAGGCATCCAGTCTTGTTTTAACGCAAACCCCCACAAGCTTGTCACTGAATGTCCTCAAGATAGACCTATCTTTAAAATCAGCAATTCTCTCTTTTTTTTCTTAAGGCATAGCTCACCATGTATCCCCAGACTTGTCCCAAACTTAGGATCTCCTGCCTCAGTTTCTAGAATGCTGGGATTAGAAGTGTGCACCAGTATACCCAGTTTCTTAATCAGTACTTCATGTAAGAAGGAATTATGTCTTGAAAATGCCAAGTGACTCTTCATAGGCTATAGAGGTTTCATGGATGATAGTATTATTATTATTATTTAGTAGCAGCAGCAGTAGGTAGAAATAGCACTCAAGTCCATGTTTCTCTCTTTTCAACACTTTTGCTGTCAAAGAATTAATTACTTCTGATGATCTCTTTTCCCTCTTGGAAAATGAAACACAGAATATCGACACAAAACTATCAGCCGATCAGCCAACTAGGCCAGAAGGTTCTCCCACTTGGTATTCTGTAAATGACAAATAAATCTTCACATTGGTGGCTTTTCACCAATATAGTAAACCTCATCTGTCAGTGCATACAGAACTCTTGTTCTCAAGACTCCCTTGAAATTTAGGAAAATCATATTCTACAAATCATCACTCATGAAAACAAAACTTAAAAGTTACAGATGGATTGGACATACTTATGCTGAAAAGAATCGACTCACATAAATGATTTCAAGCCAAATTTCATTTTTACTACTGAGTAGACAAGCATATTTTGAATCTAAGGATACTATGTAACAGTGTTCAACAGACATATCAGCAAGCACTGCATTCGCTAAGGATCTTCACAAAGCTTCATTCTATTCTTACCACTAGGCAAAAACTAAAGAGGTCATGGGGAAATTAAAAGTTATTTATGCAAAACTCTTCTCTTGCTTGCAACCTGAAAGTTATTTCTAGTACAAACTCAAAGATCCCATTTATTGGGAAAGATGGTTTTGTTTCCCTTGACCTCAGAGTTCACAGAGCTATACTGTAGCTCAAAATAAGATGATTCTTGGGAAGAAAGGAATTTTGAAATATTTGTAGAATAGACTTGGCAATAAGATTCCTATGATAGCATTGTTTTAAAATAGGAAGAAGTTATATGGAAATCTGGCTGGTTACATAGTGACTTAAACAGACCTCAACAATCACAAACGCTGAAGGATGCATTTAGGATGCTCCTGATAATTGGTGAAGTTACCTTCTTGAGGGATTAAAGCACCTGATCAAAATCAGCAGATGGGAGAATAAGTTTATTTTTTTCATTTTGGTTTACACTTGTGAGAGGAAGTTCCATGATGGCAGGGGAAAGCATGGCATGAGCAGAGGTTGGACATCACCTCTGCCACAGCAGATGGAAAACATTAATAGAAGAGTGAGCCAAATTCTGGCATGGGGAAGCTGGCTATAACACCCTTACAGCCATCCCCCAACAACATGCCTTCTTCAGCAAGGCTTCACCTCCAAAATTACCATCAGCTGGGGACTAAGCATTTAAAACACATGAGTTTATGAGGAACATCTGATTCAAACCACCACAGTGGTAGTGAAGGATATATGAAAATGTCTTGAGCAAGACTCAAGTTGCATTTTTTCCAATAATATCCTCTTAAACCACAAAAACCAATAGACCCCAAATGAAATCCAAAGTCCATCTACTCTTAAATTTCTGGTAAAAAACTAGCACCATACAAAAAGTTCTGAACAAGATTGCTTAAGTATCAGCCATGATCAAATAAAGGTGCCCAGCAAATATATAAAAAATTATACTACAGAACAATTGTCAAGAGACAATCCAGGTGTGTCTCTCATCGTGTGTGGACCAACTCAAGAAATAACCACACGGGAAGGTGCAGAATGGGCGACAAGAGTTGCTCAATAAATGCTGGGTGTTAGTGCCATCAGCACCAGCATCACTCATTTTAGAGGGGTGTCACTAATCCCCCCTGAAATGACTGTTTGCACTCAATGGACACACATGCAAAGAATGAAGAAATTAATATTTCTTTACTAACATTTTATTTTATTTTTTAACTTTTTTTTTCTTTATTGTCCATAATGAGTTACATTGTTTAGTGGGCCAACAATGAGTTGTTATCCCAAATTCCCCAATGCCCCCCCTCCCCATCCCCAGTCAGCTGGATATCCTCCTCCGTGAGCCGTCTGTATCAGTCTTTGTGGTAGGGGACCATGGATACCCCAGTTTTCAGCCGGGTTCTCATGACCCAAGTGTGTTGTTACTGAGGGTTGCCAAGTCTCTGATATTCTCCCCCACCACGGCTCGAGGAGTTGGCTTTTGAGTTTTGATAATGTAGGAGGAAAAGGTTTTGAAGTGAGGGAGTCATGACCAGCCATGGTGAGGTACAGAAAGACTGTATCTGTCAACCAGTGTAACAGCTAATGGTGGCTGGACAAGGTACTAGAAGGCAAGAACAGTGTAATTAACCAGAATGAGGTACTTCCTTCCTAAATGTATGAATTACTCAGAAAACCAAGTCAAAGCTGGGTAGACAGCTGTGGTAAGGTGCATCCCAAACCCCAGTACTAGAAAAGAAAGAAAATCAAGTTCAATATCAGAGCTAACTATAATATTTCTGAAAAACAACAACAACAAAAAAAAAAAAACTGTGATATGTGTAGCAGTTCCAAATGCCAATTAAAAGTTGCGGTGCATTTGAACGTCTTTTAGAGACTGTACAGTAGTCTCCCCTAAGCTACCTTTTAGCTTCCCTAGTTGCAGTAACCAGTGGTAAACTGCAGTCCAGAAATTTTAAGAAGAAAATTACAGAACAAACAACCTGGTTTAAATACTTTTTAGAGGCATATTATAATTTTTATTATTGATGTTACTAATCTCTTACTGTATCTAATTTATAAATTAAATTTTAGCAATTGGATGAATAGCAAAACAGTGTACATGGTGTTTAGTATTCCCCATGGTTTCAGGCATGTGCTAGGTGTCTTGGAATGTATCTCCTGTTGGTAAGGGAGAGGGAGGACTACTGTGATTGAGTTTAAGTTCAAAACATTTCTTTCCTAAAGAAGGTTGCATAGCAACCCTTTACTCCAGCAGTCTGTGTAGTCCTTACAAATTGTGGTGGTTTGAATGCAAATGTGTCCCCCCATCAACTCAGCTATTCATGGTTTGCTACTTGGTCTTCAGAGGGCAAAGCCTTGCTGGAAGGGGTGTGTCACTGGGCGTGGTTCTACTAGGTGTGTTGAGAGCCATTTTGAGCTCTGGCTTTTAGTGCTTGCTGGCTGTTGTTGTGCTCTCTCTGCTATGGATGCTGAAGTGAGGAGGGTTCTTCCACCACGAAACTTGCCCTGGAACTTGTAAGCCTGAAATAAACCCTTTCCTCCCATAAGCTGCTTCTGGTTGGATGTTTGTCCCAGCAACAAAAAAGGTAACTGCAACACATATAAAGTATGACAACTTAGAAAGAGAAATCATTCTATACAAAAAAAGAAAGATACTAGCTCAAACAGAATTACCCATCAGAGTGCATCTTAGCACTCTGCTGTATCAGCGAAGGAGGGTCCCCATCCATAAAGATCAAGTCTAGAAAGGAAATGCAGATTTCCTCTTTCTAAACATTATAAAAGGCCAAGAAGCTTGAGAACTAAAAACACAAGTCCATCCTGATGATATACTAAAGGCAATGTCATATATGCTTACATGTAGTCAACTCGAACCCAATATTAGATCTGAAACAAACAACTGTTCCTGACATGTTTCAGGATACCAACAGAGCCAGCAACCTTGGGAAGATGAGCCATCATTTGCTTGCTACTAAGCAGTATGGCAGGCCCCTCAACTGTGTCAGGACACAGAGTTTATACAGCACTTGCCTCACAATCTTCTGGAAGGCTGTGGAATTGGGAGACAGGCTGGGCGATTCTAGGGTGCAGTTATATGCTTCCTCCTGAAAGCCAGAGACTTTACAAGTTGATAACAGAGAAATTATTCATGCAATGGCATATATTTCTACCTCTCAACATATAGCAAAGGGTCTGAAACTATTTTTGATCATAAATTCCCTCAATAAAAATTTTAAATAACTAGTTGTGCATGGTGGCTTATTTCTGTAGGCAATTGGGTTGCTGAGGCAGAAGGATTGCTATGAGTTTGATGAAATCCTAGGCTATATAAAAATTGAAAAACAATTCCATTTTAACTTTTATGTTGAAATTATAAATTTGTATTCTTTGAACTCAAGGAATGAGGTGGTATGCAGTTAGAAAATAGCATTTGGGGCTTTAACTTCAAAAACACTTCCCCTGGACACTTTCTACTTTATGTGTCCTCAAGTCTAGAAGAAAGTGGAAGAAAAGAGAGCGAGGCCAGCACCTAGCCTTTATGACTAAACCCTTATCCTTAAGACAATTAGAAGAGGTGTAACTCCTTCCTTAACCAGCAGTAACAGCTCCGATGAAGAGTATCGGTACCCACTCTAACATCTTGGTGTGAGAAGGAATGGCAGAAATACACTTTGAAATTCACCTTAACCATTCTAGTTAAACTCACCTTCAACCTCTCTTCTCCTCATTGCATGCTACCTCAACCAGAGTCAGAAATCAAATTGGCAAGGCAATATGAACACATTCTTTTTCTTCTTTTGCCTAACTGCAGTAGTTCTGTGATGTTAGGCCAGCCATTCAGTCTCTAAGGGCCTCACTTTTCAGATAAACATTGACATTAGCTTTGGGAATGACTGTGGATTTGTTTTAGATATAAAAACCCACAGTTATTAAAAAATCCCAAGAAGTTATTATTATTTTTTTTACCATGATTGCTTTGCATGTTCAGATGGTAGATCTGATCAAATGTCAAATGTGAATCGTTCGTTAAATGAACAGGTTTAGAAAGAAGAGCATGAATATGTTTGGGTTATATTGACCCCTTCGGCATATCTCATCCCACCAACACAATAGAAAATGGCTAATGTATCCAAAACTGTGCAAACTTTCTAGGTGAGATAAAAACTATCTCTCTTGAAGAACATTAGGGCTGACTCTAAATAACATACATAATTTCTTCTTTTGCTTCAAACATTAACAGTATGCTTATATATCTTAAATGGGCATGAACACAAATCATAGCATAATCCTAAAGGTTTTGGGCATCATATGAATATCAAAGAGAAGTTACAATAATACATTAATTATCATGGATATTGTTCCCCAGCTGCAAAATACATGAACTGCCACAGGATGCTTTATGTTTAGTGGATTCTGGAAGCCTAGGCTTTGCAAGCCTCCCATTGGGGTGAGTGGCTGAGCACAAAGTGCGGCACAGAAGAGTACACATATCTCCTATAACACCTCATCCACATGCTTCTCAAATCCTTCACCTGTAAGAAATGTGCACTGACCAGACAAGGTAGTGCATAACCCATGATCCCCACAGAATGAAGGAGAAGGACCCAGTTTTCAAGGTCAGTATGAGCTAAACACTGAGATTCTGTCTCAAAACAGAAAAAAGAAAACACTAAAAAATGCAATACCAAGATCAATATTTCTCAGGATGAAAATAGAAAAAAAAAATCCAGCAACAGATGAATGGTTAAATACTCTATAGTACACAATGAGCCATCAAAATTATCGTTCTCAAAAACACATGAAATAAAATTCTTGTTACCATGTTAAACTAAAGAGAACTACACTCAGAGTAGCACAATGAGGAAGAAGAAGCTTTAAAAACACGAAACTATGAACCATGAAGAGCTAAAGTCATGATTTGCACATGATTTCTGCCCCCCACCTGACTTTTTCTTTTTTGCTTAGTGGCATTTTCCATGCTTTTAAATATATATATATATATATATATATATATATATATATATATATATATATATATATATATATATATATATATATATGTACATATATGTGCAAGTGGCACATACACACAAATGAGGAGAGAGAGAGAGAGAGAGAGAGAGAGAGAGAATGAAAGTGAATGGAACAAAGACATAGCTGACACTTATCTATCCAGAACACAAAGAATTCCAACTAGATATAAAAACTTATGTAAGTGCTACTTAGGTACAATGGAAGGGAGTGTTTTTTTTTTAATTCCCATGTTTCTTTTCATAAAGACAGAAGCATGGACTTCAAGGAATATAGGGTAGGTATAATCTTTCCATTTCAAAATCACTTGCCAAACCCCTATGGGCTTCTCAGAGAGGTGCAGTTGATTAAACTGCTAGGAGTATGAAAATGCAGCCTAGGATGAGGTCTACAGCCTGTGCCACATCATATCCACAATAATTTATGTTAAAAAGGTGGGGTGGGAGTAACAGCATTAATATCCTCAAGGTCATTAGAGCTAAAACACAAAAATGCATTCTCCATTTTGACTTTGGAGCCCTCTTTAAGGAAAGTAGAATGTGAACGTGGGTATGATTGTTGCTGTGAGACAGAGCATCCAGGGAAGTTCTGATAGAGTCAGTGCCCGTAAATGGTCGTTTATTCTCCATAACATGAACTCTATCTTTCAGAAAATACTAAGGTACTTCAAATTTTTGAGATAACAGCTTTCTGTTGTAGGCCACAATGGAAGCATTTATAAGTTACTTATTTTTGATGACTCTGAAAGTCTGAATACAAGAGAAAAATGCGCATATTTTCACGATAATGGGACTATTAGGTAGAATAAAATATGCTGGGCAGTCTGATGAGTTCAAGAGGAATTTGAAACCTCCAGTAGCAGCTCAGTGTAACAACAACTCTGCTGAAAAGTCAGATAAAGCTGCAGCTAAAATGACCCAGCTTAGAACCAAAGTGAGCCCCAGAGGGGGCATTATGTCCTCATGGAGACCAGAAAGGCTCTTCAGGAGTGGGATTATGCCCATTCCCCCAGAACTGAGACCAAGGCCCAGGAGGCAGGGCGGTGTCTACCATGTTCTCTAACCTCTAGCAGCTGGTGACATAAGCCAAAGCTACATGACAAAACTCAGCAGTGCTTAGTGCTGCTGTGGAGATGGTACGGGACACGTTCATGCACAGAGCACAGTCACAAAGTGGCCTCCTATTCTTCATGAACCCTGGCAACTTCACTATGCTTATGGCCATTTGCAGTGTGAGAAAACTCTGCATGGGTTTAGCGAGACTAACTGGTGTAGGAATATCACTTGTTCTTATTCTCTCTGTCTCATATACATGTGTGCACACACATGCACGAGTGTACACACACACACCACAGAGGAGGGAAGGTTAACAGGAAAGACTTAGAGAAACAAAAACAAGAACCTGAGCTGGGCTGAATATCTGGGTCCACAGGCAATTGCTTCAGCCTCTCCCACTTCTGCTATTTGACTAACTGTACTTGACTGACCATAGAGAATGTTTTACTCTATTTTGTTTTAATTTTTCTTTTGATCCAGTAAAGATAGGTGTAGGAAAATAAAACCTCATATTTCAGGGACAGGAACCTGAATGATTAAGGCAGTTCTTACTCCCCACAAAGTTAAATACAGAGGCCTGAACACAATAGACTTCAATGCTCAAAATATCCAGTAATGCATGAATACTCATGAGACTGGAGTGGAAATTTTCAACCCAAACCCTGAAACATAACAGCAACACAAAGCTATCTAGCAGTGCACCTAGGCAGGGGATAACTTTGGAGTAATGAGATTTAAGAGAAGCTTCACTTTGAAGCCATGGGTCAGAATGACTGAGATTCCTGGTAGGGATTGGATTTGGAGGGGACAAGCTGAAAAGTTGAAAGGGTGATGAGATGCAATATGCAGGAGCAGAAAGACAACCCACAAGAACGAGTCTGAACTGCTGGGTGATGTTGCTCCACATGACATGGGTCACAGTTACATGTCCCAGATACAAATTAGTACATTTTAAAAATACTCCAATTGAATTATATTTGCGAGTGTCCCATTAGTGACAATAGCACTGCTCACCAAGTTTAGTGCCTTTTATGTATCAGGCATTACACAAGCACATGTATAACCATGCTACTCTTTAAAATGTCCTTGGATAAGTAGGCTGACCACACCTCCTACTGGGAGAAAACAGCGAACCAAGAAAGGAGCACTTGTGTAATGGAGAAGCCTGGGCCTGGGGGAAGACAATTAACAGCTTTCAAATTCGGCCAAATTTTCCAATTAGTGAGGGGGAGCCCTTGTCTGGAACTTGCGATTCAAGGCGATAGGCACCGGATCCCGTACTCTTGGGCTCCCAAGACAAGATGCACTATGGGAGTGATTGACAGGGGAGGCTACTAAAAATAGAATCTAGGTAATCCAGAATTGTGTACATTTGTTAACCTACACTGATCTCACTCTCCGATGGAGATTATGTTTGTATTTTTCAGGATGCAGCGAGAGAGCTGGGCCCCATCTAACCCTACTAACCGACCGTAGGCCGATAGCTGAGATCCTGGCAAGAGAGGAGCCACCATAGTCATATCATGGAGGATCCATATGGAATCCTGCAGAGAATGATGGATGAACAAGGGACCCACAGCCACAGCCATTCAATCAACACAGGATAAGCCAGGGTGACAGAAACCAAGGATTTTTGACACAAAGACCCCTAAGCTCATAACATTAAAGCAGCCTTAATACTCACCCACCACGACTCAGGGAACTGAGCGGAAGAGGGGGTGGAAAGACTGTGAGAGCCATGGTGGGGGAGAGGATCCAGAGGCATGGCACCTCTCAGTAACAACACACTTGGGCCAGGAGAACCAGGCAGAATTCTAGGCTATCCATGGTCCCCTGTCACAAGGACTGATCCAGACGACCCATGGAGGAGGATATCCAGCTGATTGGGGATGGGGAGGGGGGCATTGGGGAATTGGGGATAACAACTCATTGTTTGCCCACTAAATAATGTAATTCATTATGGACAATAAATATATATATATATATGTATATATAAAGAAAAAAATGTAAAAAAAGAAAAAAGAAAATGTCCTTGGGATGTAGACATCATTCTCATTTAGAGACGAGAACACTAAACCTCAATGTGTTACCACAACCAGAAGTCAGTATTTTATCAGAAGCGACTCCTTTGCCTATGACCGTGTTCTACGACAAGGATGGAAATACAGGAAGCAATACGGGGAGTTATTATCTCACATAATGACAATGAGGAGTGACAGAAAAGCATACAATCCTCTAAAGGCATTGACTTAGTTTCCCCCACCCTCCATCCCCAAGAATCACTTGCATGTATGACAACAGTCCCTTTTTGGCCCGCTGCTGTTTGGGATTTCTATCAGGTAATTGGTGGCTTGCCAGCTACAGCCCAGAAGGAACACTGCCTTAGTTTGAGATCTCCCTAACCACCACTTGCTCTCTCTTTGCAATTCATCAACAGCAGGCTGTGTGGAGGGAGAGAGCACAGATGGAGTTTCCTTTTTAAATGAAATATTTTGGCACTGGATTCTGTCGAGAGCTTTCCCTTATTTCCATCTGGTTTGGGTCCTGGAACACACACATGAGAGAATGGAAAAAGAAAGCTGTTGGTGTGCTAAACCACTAGAAAAGCTGGAGTGGCTGCCAGCACATCCTCTCTGTCCCCTGAGATTAGAACATTCTGCCCGAGGAATGTTATCACATTGTGTTGAGGGAATGGGAGAGCCCTGTTCCTGAGACCTAACCCTGTTCTGGAAAAAAAAAAAAGTATTTAGAAGTATGTTTACGTTGGAGCCAGATGGACTCATGTGTGTGGTCTCAGCTCTGTCTTTCTCTAGGTGCCCAATCCTGGGGCAGTGCACTTAGTGACGTTTAGCCTTAGCTATTCATCTATCGTGTAGAAATAACAGGCTGATATGAGGATTAAGAGAGATGATACACATGAACTTCCCAGTTGTCTGTTGCTCAACTCTCCTATCACAAAGGCTTTAGAAAACAAATATTATTGCCACCAGTTTTCACAGGAAAAGATCTAGAATCACAAGAAAACTAAGAAGATTTAAGAATTTAAGGGATCGCCAGGCCCTTATGAGGAGACACTCTGAATTCTTTGGGAAATTAGTTTAAGAAATAAGTTTAATATATTTACTAATAATGTCTTCCAATATGCACAGATTTAAAAGCTGTATTATTAGTGTGCAAGCCCGCCCAAACTAACCACGCTTAAACTTGAAGGAAGCTAAGGTAATGTTGACATGATTATCACTGCAGATGCTTGAGGTGGTAAGGAAAGATTTGAGGATTTTTTTCTCACACAATATTATGCCAGTCAGAAGAAAGCTGAATGCAATTACTAAAAGCATAGGAACTGGAATCAAACTGGTGCATTTAAGCTCAGGTTTTGTTACTCATGAACAATGACCTTGGGTAAGATAATGCGTATTTGTGATGCTTTTTTACTCTAGCTGTTCCCTTCTTGTTGCAGAGATAAAATACCCATCCAGAAGCATCTTATGAAAGGAAAGAGTTTATTTCTGGATTACAGTTTCTAGAAGCATGGCAAGAGAAGAAGGCAGGGGGACACCACATCTCTGCAGCAGCTCAAAGGAAGTAGAGTGAGTTAGCTCTCAAAACCACCTGGGTTGGATTAATAAATCTCAAGGTCTGCCTCCAGAATTACACTTCCTCAGGCAAGGCTCTGACCCCCAAAGGCTCCACAACCTTCCCAGGTTGCCACCAGCTAGGGACCACGTACTCAAAATGCATGAACCTATGGCGACATTTCATTCAAACCACCGCACTTATAAGCCAAATATAACATCATAGTAAGGATCAAATGAGTAAAGTTAATGAGAGAGAAGGATGCTTGATATTGGAACTCAGTAAATAGCATTACTACTATCATGGATGCTAAGATAGGCTGATATCACCTTTGTCACATTAAACATTGAAATGTGTGACAAGGACATGGCATATGCCATACTGAAGGTCCTTCAAAGTTATACGTAGTGGCTAAATCTACAGGACCAGAAAATATCTGCAAAGAAAACTATTTTTTTGACTCTATGTGACCAATGGTTACTACTGTTATATTTAAATAACTGTATCTATATAACAGAAAAAAGTTCTCAGAAAAAGTACAACAGGGAACATGGCATTATTATAAAATTAAAAAGGCTGCAGGGAAACATAAATAGGACACAGGGTATAACTTTGACTTTCCACTTCATTGCTTTCTAGCGTTTCTTATTTTTATGGCTGGATTTATAGATCAAGCCTCCATAATGAAGAGATAAAAGGCTTACCCTGACAAATATTCCAACTGTAAGAAAGTCTATTAATCAACAACCTTAGAAATGAGATAGGAAGATACCATATAACCCAAAAGTGTTATTTCTCTATCACTGCGAAAAAATACAGAGCTCTGTGCCCTTTCAAACACCACTATGCTAAGGGAAGGAAATGCTGCAGCCATGGGTGTCATGGGATGGGTGGGTTTTCATCTCTGCTGTTTGCAAATTGGGAGCCCCATGAGGTCATGACCTTTAATAGACACTGGTTTCTTCATCCATGAGGTGAATAGCAAACATAGGAGGTGCTGTGGGTTTTAGCTGGAATTAAAGCCAATATAACACATGTACTCAGAATGCTTATTTTCTTCAACATAATTTTCTTTAACATTTCATAGTTCTAAGGCTGGGGAAATAACAGCTCAGTGACTAAAGGTACTTGCTTGCTTTGACTCCTCAGTACCCACGTAAAGCCTGATACACAAAGTGGCCAATGTGTCTGGAGTTTGTTTGCCGCAGCAAGAGGCTCCTAGGCATGCCCACTCCCACATGCTTTCTCTCTCTCTCTCTCTCTCTCTCTCTCTCTCTCTCTCTCTCTCATATAGTTGTTTTGCATCTTGCATTTTCTCTATTAGTACATTTGTATACCTGTAATGTCAGCATGAATTTATTTATTTATTTATTTATTGGATAAAAACTCTTTGAAAGTCAACTTACCATTGCTAAGCCAAGCATTTCTTACAAGGCCATGTTCCACCTCTGTTATAATCTCCCCTTCCCCCTTTCTGATGCTGGAAGACTTTGAAATGAACTATCATCTTAGGGAAGAGATAAAAGAAATTTCTTTCACAGTCCAGATCACTTGACAATTAACTCTGGCTACCCTAATTCCAGCAATAACCTATGAAAGACCCTCATAAATGTTTCTATCCATTTTAATGTAAACAGTCCAAATTTCCCCCTATATAGTACACATGGAAACCCACAAAGAGCGCTCAGAACCTTGGCATCTCAGACAGGTGTGGTGGTACATGACTGTGACACTGGCGTTTGGGAGGAGGAAGCAGCAGGATCAGGAATTCAAGCTCAGCTACACAGGGAGTGGGACCCTCTCTCTGAGTCTCAAAAAAATAATTTAAAAATTTCTGGAACCTCAGAGCCCAAGGAACCTTAATCTAACCATCTTAAATTTTTCAAGTGAATAAATTGAAGGCGCCTCAAAATCTAGAAGCTTGATCTAGGTCAGAAAACAAGAATACTAAGAAGCATTTTCATATAGAATTGTATAAATCATTATGGCAAACATTCCAATGGACACCCCAGAGTATAACCAACTCCTTAAAATAGTGAAGCTTTCCCTCCTCAGATGCAAGATCCTGTGCCCTTGACACTTTGAAACACGAAATTGCTTCCTTGAGACCCCAAGTGCTAAGGGGGATCTACTTAGAACCAGGTCATCTGATCTTTGACAATTTTAGACTAAGGTTTAAAAACCAATGAGATATAGGTCAGGACTGCTGGCTCCCAGCCTTATAATCCATGTAATTGTCTTCCATTGAATCAGTTTACATAAATTATTTCATCAGACTATATTCAGATTTTTTTTACAAAAAAGGGAATTATGTTCCTTCTACAAAATTAAAATTACTTTGAAAAGGAATAGAGTTTTCTTTTCAAACAAGATATGTAACAGAAGGTACTCATCACAAAAATTAAAGTTTCCACATGTTCCATCCATAAGGGACACTGGGACATCAGGGAAAGACTCTATTCCTTTATTAATATGAAGGCTAATATCCCATATTGTGCATAGTAAATTAAAACAGAATCAGGAAAATAGATTTAGCATAAAATTACAGAATATTCAATAGGTAGCTGGACTCTATGAAAGGAACCAGTGGCTACTCGTTATAGGTGATAATGATATTTGCACTACCAGTTAACTACATTAATAATTCCAAGTTCTAAATCATCCACACTATAATCAGGTGTGTGATAAACCATAAACCCAAATATCATCTTCCAACAGATTCTATTATATCTAGAGCTAGCAATGTGGACAGGTGTTATGAGGAACTTTGAACATATAAACTCTAGTTTTGAGCAACTTGAGGAGCTTAATCATGTTTCTTTCCTGTGTTTTTCCATGTTTCTGAATGTGGTGGCTGATAATTTACTTTTGTTGATAGATAAATTGCATTGTATCAAGATAAGATAATTTTTCACTTAACACATGGATAGAGATCTGAATGGTTTTATTATTTTATTATTCTGAGTAAAACATGATCAGTTTCATATGAATTTTAATGTGGAAATGTTACTTTTCTTTTATATTTGCCTAGAAATAGGGTATATGTTTGACGTTATAAAAATCTGTCAAATTTTAACCAAAGTAGTGATATCATTCTTATTGCACCACATGCTTGCCAGCACTTGCTGTTGGTAGTATTTTCTATTTTTATCATTGCTGAGAAGAATGAGTGCAAACCAATGCCTTAGGAATGCTAATGATAAGATGTCTTAGTATTTCTAGACTTATTTCTATACTATCCAAGAAATCAAATCCTATCTCAAGGCATTAAGAATGATTTGGAAACAACACTTTCCTCCTTACAAAATAACAGTGAAGTAACTGAAGATCTTCCCATTTTCTCCACCCTGGGGGTATATTAGGGATATCTCCTTAGGATATATAATATCTCTAAAAATAATAAGTTTATAATCACATACCTCTGCCTCTCAGATTATAAATTATGTCAATCAGGGGAAAACTTCACATAAAGAAACACAGTAAAAGGCATTTTTTTTTGTGTGTGTGTGTGTGTGTGTGTGTGTGTGTGTGTGTGTGTGTGCGCATCCAGACATAGATGTACATTTTGGCAAGCTTCTAAAATCACTATACATTTACTCTTCTGCAATTTAATGCTTCATGCTGTTTGAAGAGTGGTTAAAAATTATTTGCAGACCTTGCCCTAATTTGAACAAAGTTTGTCTATTGAAAATCTATAGCTATTTTTTGCCCAAATCATAATAGTTGAAGGGCTTTAACTCCCAGAGAATGCAGGCAATCCACACTAAAAGCAGGAAGGAGGCCATGGTTCTATGGCTCAACTTTCACTTCAAAGCCTCTTATGCCTGGGAAGCTACAAACACTTTGCCCTTGGGCTGCACAGGAGAAACCTAGGGACTCACAATCCTCCTGGACTGCTAATGGCACTGCCATTCCTGCTGTCAGGATGCCATTTACCCACCCTACCTACCCTCTTCCCAGAAAGAGCTCCACTCTTCTGGGAGCTTTTGTTCTCTCAATCAGGCCAAATTCTTCTCATGTACACTTATCTGTTTCCCTCTCTGCCTTCTTCATAGTTTGTAATTATGTTTATTTTAGTAACATTAATATCTACTAGCCCTTCTCTAGTGCACCAGGTAATCTGTGTGAATTGCCCTGATAACAGTGCTCTTAGCATCTAGGAAGCTCAGCATATAAAAGCTAGTTAATAAATATTAAACTAATTTGTTGCTGTCTAAAACATTAATTCTTCCAAGCTTCACATACGCTTAAAAAGTGGCTAGTGTTTTTGTCACTTAGAAGAGAAAAGTGTAATGTAACAAATGGGTGTCAGTCACCTGGCCTTTTTCCTGCCTTGATTATGCTGTCTGCTAAACTATCAGATTGATTTTAGCCTTTAAAATTTAAAATCATGAGAAGGATGAAGACATCCAGAATAAGAGATTTTCCTCCATTAAAATGCAACACAAAAGCAATTCCCATCATTTCAGACTTTCAACCTAAAGGTCTTGGTAATGTGTATAGGAAACGCAGTTACCTCCCAAATCTCAGGTCATTATCTTCTATTTCACTGAGATGAGGTTGTTAAGATCCCTACATTATTCTCACAGACGTTTTGATCAGAAACAGACAGACAAGAACATATGCCTAAAATCCAAAGAAAACTGTTCTCTTCCATTTATATGTAGAACTCAACTGGCTTCTAGGCCATCCACATTTCATTCAGCTGCCTGTCTGAGAGAAATCTCAAGAATGTGGAGAGAGTACAGCTTAATTAAGGTGAGACTCATTATGTGTCTCAGCTCAGCCCAAACGGGAAACAAAATTTGTTGGCATGTGTTTTAGGCATTACTGGTATAAGCAATTTTAAATTTGAGACTATGAAAATATTTGAAAGATTTTAATCTTATTAATATAGTCTTAGGATGGTATTAAGAAAGGTTACTTCTGTTTTCCCCCCACTTAGTTTCACTAGTTGCTAACTGAGCTCCTAATTAAGCACTACTTGTCACACAAAAGAAATACAAAAGTCTTCCAAACAGTTACCACATTTGTTCAAGCAAATCCTTATTTAGGAAAAATAGCAATGTTTCAAGGTCAATCCCCACACCTTCACTTAAATAAAAATTTTCTTCTAGAAATTGTAATTTTTATCCAACCGGTAAGCTCTTATTTTAGTGTAAAATAAAGTCTCATAAATTCACTTGTTATTGTAACTCATTATGGACAATGAAAAAAAAAGTTTGCTTTCACCTTGAAATGAATCCTGATAAAGTTCTCACGGTCTTAATTTTGTTAAAAATCTAAAAATTGTGTTAAAACTAAAATCTTATTCCCAAACCACAACTGAAAAAATATTTTTTGTTGTTGTTTTTTGAGGTAGGGTCTTGCTCTAGCCAAGGCTGACCTGGAATTCACTATGTAGTCTCAGGGTGGCCTTGAACTCTTGGCGATCCTCCTATCTGTAAATTATGGTAAGCTTAGTCTGCCCATTGCCCCTTTATGTGAAATATTCTCAGAAACATCAAGATGCTCCTGGGGCTGAGATCAACACCCTCCCAAAGTCCACAGAAATTATATTAAATTGTATCTCAAAATATTCGATTTGAAATCATAATAAATCCCACCAATCTCCTGTAATTACAAACAGAAAGAAAAAAATAAAACAACAAAATTTCAAGTTGCACACAACAGATGCTTATTCCTGGCAAAGCAAAGCCTGTTAGGTGAAACAGTGATTCACAAATACAATCTTCTTTTGTCATATTCCATAAGGTGCCGATATTTGTCTGAAGACAAACTATTATTACTCATTGTTGGGAATGATCCAGAAAAAAACAACCTCAATGAACCTCAAACTGTTAGTAGTAAGAATTAGCCAAGTAGCAAGAATTATTAGCAAACAAAAATCCAGAGTCCACTTGCTTAGGAAGGAAAGTATGAATTATGGATAATAAAAAATAAAATAAGGAAGCTGATGAAGCAAATAAATAAATAATAAATAAATAAAAAGAAATGTATCTGCCAAACTCTGAAGAAACTCTTAATGGACCGAAAAATTGAACTTCACTACCTTTCCAGTTCAGAGCAGTTTCAAAATTATAGGTGCCAGGAGTAAATAAGGATCAGAAAAGATAAGAGAGAAAAGAGGGAAGAGCAGATGTCTACAAAATGAATATGACCCTCCTGGGTGCCTTGGAATTAACTGTTTTAAAACAGAGCTGTTTTAACATTAGTGTTTGGTTTCCATTACCTGACAGGCAGATGTAAGTTAAATATTCGCCTTGACCTCCGGTTGCCAAGAAAGGAATCTTTTTCTTTGTTCTCCTCTTGACTTGGACAGCTCCCAGCATTCTTTCATCAAGAGGTGCAAAAATCTCCTTGCTGATGGTAGACTTGGCACTCATTGTAGAACAAGTGAGGAGGGCACGCAGTTAATTTTCTAAAGAATTTAAAAAAAAAGAAGGCAAGTTGTAACTGTCAATACTGTAGGAGAATAGGCAGAAAGCTAATTTGCAGGTAAAGTACTTTTCAATTTATAGTTTAACCTCTTAATTGCTTGAAATACATTATAGACACACATCTATAAATATAGAAACATAAAGTGTAATAGTTATAAAAATAAAATGAAAGAGGTAATACGTACTTACGTGCTGTAAATGTCTAGCACAATGTGACAGAACAACAGGAAATGGGACCAAGGAGGGCTCGTGACTCTACCCTAACTGCAGCTCTCCCTAAATGCACACAGTACCTGTCTCACTCTTCTGTATGGAACCTGAATGTACACTTGTCACTGAGAAGTCTTTGTAATGTCTAACAATACTAAAATCAAGAAGTTCTGGGCTGGAGAGGTGGCTTAGCAGTTAAGGCATTTGCTTGCAAAGAATAAGGGCCCGAGTTTGATTCCCCAGTACCCACGTAAAGCCAGATGCACAAGGTGGCACATGTGTCTGGAGTTCATTTGCAGTGGCTGGTGGCTCTGGAACACCCAACTCTCTCTCTCTCTCTCTCTCTTTCTCTCTCTCTCTCTCTCTCTCTCTCTCTCTCTCTCTCTCTCTCTCTCTCTCTCTCTCTAAGAAATAAATGAATAAAATACTTTTTAAAAAGGAGTTCTTTGTGCCCCTTCCAAATCTCCTTTAATTCCAGTGGAAATCCATTTCCCTAATTCCATCAATAGTGAAAGTAATTATATCATCTTCTACATAATAACTATATTAGAAACAAAATGATGTTAATTTAATTACTCTTTATTGGCCTTTGATCAGCTAAGTCATGACCACTTATTTATTAGTCTCCTGCAATGGGCCCAATTTTCTTGTGTTCCTCTGGATCTAGTTGCCACCATCAGGACCCTTGCCAAATTCTCCACATTTTCC
This sequence comes from Zapus hudsonius, assembly GCA_004024765.1. Lineage (NCBI taxonomy): Eukaryota > Metazoa > Chordata > Mammalia > Rodentia > Dipodidae > Zapus > Zapus hudsonius. The sequence continues at coordinate 99,119 of PVHP010000455.1, read as the reverse complement.
TTCAGCCAAAGTGGACATGGCATTCTAAAAATGTGTCTGGCTAATGGCAAGTATTCTTCTGGAAATGTTACCCAGTAGTTCCCACATATTATGCTCCCGTGACTGGTACTAAGCGCCCAATAATTAAGAAAATAAAGCTGTATGTTGCTGACTCACCAAACACACATACATAGCCCCATGCTATATTTAGGTTTCTAAGCCGTGTTCTTCCCTGATGACCTGACTTCTGCTTGTTTCTATTGTGTTCTAATCTGAATACCAATCCAGCTCAGTGGGAACCTGGCAAAATTTACAGGTTTCATCAATCTAGTCACAGTCTATGACTAGTCTCTAACCAATAGTTGTCCAGACGGTTAAAAATATCAAAATTAAAGGCACAGGGTGAGCCTGTGGTCATACAGATTGTGTAGAGAACCCAGAGCTCTTCCATATGGAGTGGCTGGAAGCAATGATATATATATCATGAGATATATATATATCTCAAACTGCAGTCAAATTGAGGGCTGGGGAGGTGGCTCAGCAGTTGAAGGCACCTGCTTGCAAGCCTGCCAGCCTGGATTCAGTTCCCCAGTACTCATGTAAAGCTAGGCACACATTATGGTAAAGTGCTACCTGTGTCTGGTGTTCATTTAGTTCATAGCAGCAAGAGGTCTTGGGGTGTATACACACAAGTGCACTCATGCATACATGCACACACACTAAACATGGAAAAAAGAAAACCATTTGGAAACTCTTGTAGGGGGTGGGAAGATGGCTATAGTGGTTAAAAGCACTTGCTTAAAAAGCCTGCTGGCTTCAGTCTGATGTCCCTGTATTCCCATAAAGCCAAATGCACAAAGTGGCACATGTGTCTAGAGTTCATTTGCAATAGAAGAAAGCCCTGCAACACACATTCATTGTCTCTCTCTCTCTTTTCCTCCCTCTCAAATAAAACTAAAAATAAAAACAAACTGTCGTAAAACTGCCAATTGTTAAACAGCCCCCCTACTACATACAACTTTATGCTCAGTATTAAAGATACAATAAAAATTAACACATTCTCTGTCCTCCAGAAGTTAACTATAGACCATATCAAAGGTTTCACCTAAGTCCCAATAATTTTTTATGATGTAAAACCATGGAAACATGCTTCCCAAGGAAAAATTCACATCTGTTAATGTCTATTATCCCCTGATGAGAAAAATATATTTAGAAAGAGTGTCCTGCATAAAGAAATTTCTCTTCATTTTCTTTCTGGAATCGAGCACATTTTCCTATTGGCATCGAGCACAGGTATCTATAGATCTAGATGTTATAGCCAGCTAGTGAAGTCTTCTTGGGCTCTGACTGTTACATTTTTACCATTGGTACCAGGTTCTGCATGCCACTGGAGGAAAATATGACAGGTGTAAGGGTGCCTGGCTTTTCCTGTGCTGACCACCAGCTAATGTGCTGTGGTTTCCTACAAGTTAGAAAATAGAACTTCCCCCACCATGGATTGTTGTAACTTTTGTAGGAGGGTATCATGATTTATTAGGACTTTAAATAGAGAAACACATACAAGCTCCAAGGCCTCAGATTGCTCACCATTTAGGCAAGTACAGAAAAGAGAGCCATAAGTAGCATAGTGGTTGCAAAGTACCCTGGAGCAAGGAAGAAAGGAAGTCACATTCCCAGACTCAGAGATACCTGACCAGCACTTTCCCAACTGGCATAGCTTTGTTGTTTTAGCTTAGATCCATAGTTTTCCAAACTATAGTAAAAAGGAATCAAAGGCACTGCAGAAGCTGCCAGGGGAAGCTGGTCAACAACAGCTGGAGTAAACAGAGACCACTGATATGAAACACAGTCTGCTGCCATGAGTAGGCTGAACACACTTCCTATTGGGAGAGAACAGTGAACCAAGAAAGGAGCCCTTGTGCAATGGAGGCGTCAAAGCCTGGGGGAGGTAATGAACAGCTTGTAATTTGGCCAAGTAATCTACTCAGTGCTCAGGAAACCTTGACTGGAATTGGGACTCAGGGTGAAATACATTGGGAACCAAATTCTTGGGCCCCCAAAGAGAAATTCACTTTACAAGTGATTTACAAAGAGTATCGGGGACAGGGAGGAGGGAAATCGGGGAATTGGGAATACCAATACATTATTTGTTCATTCAGTGTAACTAATTATGGATAATAAAGATATAATTTAAAAATCAGAAAAAAGAGACATATGTATTTTACCCAACTCTTAATATTTTTCTGACAACTTGTGAGAAATGAAAAAAGACATTTTTTTCCATACTAATATTCAGTGGACAGGAAGAAATGGGGATGTGGGTAGGAAAGGTAAAACTGTAGCCTCACTGAGCTCAAGTTTAGGAATCAAACAAGTTCAGGTTCAAATGTTAGGCCCATTATATAAGACCTGTGATTTGTAGATAAATCTCAACATTTCTGACCTTCAGGGGATATCATGGGGGTATCTTCCTGGAACTGATGAGTTAAAAAGAACAATGTGGGCAGATCACCTATTCCAATGCCAAAATAAAAAAAAAGTTGTTCAATCGTGGAATGTTTATTAACACTATTATTATAAACACATAAAATATACAAATATATAAATATGATAAGACATTCTGAACTTGTAGAAATTTAACACAGATACCCATCCATACTAGAAGGTATCAGTAAAAGTAACCTCAACTTCACCAAAGTCTCACTTTTCTCAATCATGGATATATAATATATAATGAATATATTAATGGTCTCCTATATTCAACATTATAAGGATGAGGCATTATAGGCTTCCCACCTCAGAAAATTAACTAGGAGGAGATCATCATATTCACTGTATAGGAAAGGTATCACACCTATTTTTTTTTTGGCTCATGGCTGACTAGTGCATGTATATGTGCATGTTTTTAAACAAATATTTAAAAATGTATTTATTGCAAGGAGAGAGAGAGAGAGAGAGAGAGAGAGAGAGAGAGAAAGAGAGAGAGAGAGAATGTAAAATGAGTGTTACAGGGCCTCCAGCCTCAGCAAATAAACTTTAGATGCATGTACCACTTTGTGCATCTGGTTTTTTGTGGGTACTTGGGAAATGAACCCAGCCTGACAGGTTTTATAAGCAAGTGCCTTAATCACTGAACCATCTCTCCAGCCCTGTATAATCATGATTTTAATGTCACCCGGGGAATGGTAATATACAGTAGATTAGAAGGGGAAGAAGCAGAACATGAAATGGGTACCACTGCAGCTTCCTAACAATAAGTTATAAAACTTTCTCTACAAGTATCCCAAATCTGTCTCCTACATCTGTTTTAGCATTAAAGTTTTTCAAACATGGTAGACTCCTAGATCTGCTCTTCAGACTCACCAGATCAGATCTTCAGGGTCTATATTTTAAACAATTCTAACTCAGTCAATCCTACCACTAACCTTTTAGCCTAACTAGAAGTCTAGACTAGAAAGGGTGATGGGTATAGCAAAGACAGAGCATTTCAGGAGACGATGTAAAATGATAATGCATAGGATTTTTCCTCACATCTTACGACATGCAGTAGGTAAATTAGCATCAAGACCAGGTGCTTATTTTCAGGAATCAAGAATACAATACCAGCAGTGCACCAGTGCCTACTTGTGACTCCAAGCCACATCAATCCATGGGAGCGTTCCCTTTTCCTGGTCTACAGCTTTACAGGATGTCATTACAAGCATTTCTATCCAAGAAATCAGTCTGCAATATGATTTGCAAGTCAAAGCAGTTGGCTGCCTAACGTGATGACTGCAAAAACTCATTATACTTAGTTTTAAAATTACTCAAGGTCTTCTTCATCTGCCTTTTTCTTATTTTAAGGCCTTTAAAGACATACCAAGTTTTGCTACTTTAGTGAAATGGCTGTCCAATAAAATCTTATAGGCTAGGAGTTTGAAACCCATGTGATCTCAGGGAGCAGGTACATGAAGTACCTAAATAAATAGGGATAGGAATAGTAAGATGCTTTTTGTGTTCCAGCACTGACGTTTCTAGTTTCCACTACAAATCATATCTGTCCTCTGTGATCAGAAGCCCAGGAGTAGAAGGGAGTACAGCAAAACAAAAGTTGCCATTGGGAAAGGCATTCATAATCTTTCAGGCAAGCTCTAAGGGAGTAGAGCCTACTGGCCTTCAATGTTTCTCATCTGACAAGAAGCACATCTAATGTGACAATTTCTTCATCTATTTAGCTTAATATTATCCAGTACTTGATTTTCATGTGCTGACCACCGGCTAATGTGCTGTGGTTTCCTACAAGTTAGAAAATAGAACTTCTCCCACCATAGATCGTTGTAACTTTTGTAGGAAGGTATCATGATTTATTAGGACTTTAAATAGAGAAGCACATACTAGCTCCAAGGCTAACTTCATCAACTTCTCTGTTATCATCCCATGTTTAATATATAATGTTCTGATCACGATTGGCCCTGGCTGTGTCCACACAAGCATTCTGGATTATGTGTAAGTTAAATTTTCCGTTATGAGTGAGTTACAAGAATTCCTGGTTTTAGAGATAGGCAGTTAATGTGAATCAACTGTGAGGCAGACATATTCAGGATATTGCTATCAAGTACTAAAGGTTTCAGGGTCAAAGCCAAGGTGGTGTCATACTAGCAGACTTTGGAGAAGAGCCCCCTGCTTTTCTCTAGTGCATAGGAATTCTAATAAAGTAGATCCAAATGACTTAAAATAAGGGATTTTTTTTTTCAAAAATTGGACTTCTCTGTATTGCTACTTTTTGAAATTCAGCAAGTACAACTTTGCCTTCTACCTATAATCTGAGAAGACCGTTATGGTTTGGAAGTTAAATATCCTCCAAAGGTGCTAAAGGTTTTGCTGCCAGTCTGTGCCACTATGGAGAGGAGGTGCAATCTTAGATGGTGGTGCATACTGGAAGAAAGTAAGGTCATCAAGGTATTTGGGGACCTCTGTCCCTCCTTCCCTATCTCTTCACTTTTGGCCACCATGGGGTGAATAGCTTTGCTCTGCTGCATAATCCTCACTAGGATGTTTAGCTTTACAACAGACAATATAATGTTACTATGAACTGAAATCTCTGAAGCCATGAACCAAAATAAATCCTCATTTTCAGTTGAATTTTCTTAGGCATTTTATCATAGTGGCAATAAGCTGAGTACCACAGAGAATAATCATGCACCCAGCTCAGATTGCCTTCCTGGCTTTAAAACGATATCTAGTTGAACACTGAGAATTTTTATAGCACTAACCTTTTCATTATTTTCTCCTCAACCTTCCAATTCCTCATAACAACTAACCAATTAACAAATCATAGGATCTGATTTAGCATTTCTGGATTTCACCAATTTTCCTGCATTCTAATTACTTCTGTCATAAGGTGGATCTTCACCATCTCTAGCCTGAATGACTTTGATGTCTCCTCTAAGAGTTCCAGTTCTGCTCCAAACTCAATGCAATCAGCCCTCTGCACTGTTCCATGTCTAAGGCTTCACAAGGTTTACACATTTGAAATTGAATTAACAAGACACGAGTAAAATCATTTATCATCACAAACTTCTAAACTGAAAAATAAAAATTATAAGGATATAAAAAATGCTAAAAATTTTCTCTAATCTTCCAGAAAAATACTCAAGAATCAGCCAAGAAAACTCCAAGCTGGCTATACAACAATATCACCCAAGGAGCCCAGGTTGGGATTAGAGAGGATTGTGGCAAGGGGCGGGCAGGGCCTGTGACTTGTTTTCCTGTGGACCTCTTCAGCTAATTGCTACACAGAAAGGTTCAGAATCACTGTCTTTAGGTGGTTTCCCTCTGAATTTAAGTGATTTATAGAATAAAAATATTCCATAAACAAGAACATGTGACAGATGCTCCATAACCCTAGTGAGCAGCCACCAGAGTTGCCAGTATGTGTCAGGAATGTAGAAGGAAGCATTTCCACATTCTACTTCAGATGGACAATCAAGGCAGAGCTGAATGAAGCTTCTAAAGTTTGCCTCAATGTGGCAAATTAGAATCCATGGATGCATGCTTTTATGAATGGCATTTGTGCCAACAACTATTGGTCTAAGGATTATGAGAAAGTTATAATTTGTCTCACAAGTTGAGTTGAAACATTCTGAACAAGCAACTTAACTATTAAAGAAAGGGGTGTGCATGCAAATATGTATCATATATGCATGCTTGCATACAGGTTCACATTTAAGACAAAAACAAATTATCATCAAAAATATTTTGCATGCACGAGCGTAGCATGTGCGGTGTCATATAACTTGGTGTCTCTGATGTATGCACATGTGTGTGCAGATGTGTGACATGTGGAAGCCAAAGGACAAGGCTGGATGGCTGCCTCTATCACTCATCCATGTATTTCCTTGAGACAGCGTCTCCCTCTGAACCTGGAGCTACAGTTTTTACAAGCTCCAGTGTTTTTCCAGTCTTCTTCCCCAGAGGACTAGAGTTACAGGCATGTGTGGCCAGGCCCAGCTTCTCATGTGGGTGCTAGGAATTCAGATGGTATCAGGCCCTCTCAGGCCCGAATTTGTTCATAGCAAGCACTCCTAAAGCTGAGCCATCTCCCTAATCCCATACCAATTTTCACCTGCTAAGACCAAAGACCATCCATCCAATGGAATATTATATTTTCTCTTAAAATCATGCCACAGACACACAAGATATTGACTTGGAAAAATGAGCATGAAATAAATACTGAGTAAAAATAAGGAGGCTATAAAACAGAAAATGAATTTATGAATATACAAAATGTATAATTCTGGGCTGGAGAGATGGCTCAGCAGAAAAGGCACTTGCCTCCAGTGCCTAAGGCCCGGGGTTCAATTCCCCAAGACCCAAATAAGCCAGACCCACAAGGTGGTGTGCGCTCACTCTCTCTCTCTCTCTCTCTCTCTCTCTCTCTCTCTCTCTCTCTCTCTTTCTCTGTCTGCTTGAAAATAAATAAATAAAATATTTTTTAAAATGTATAATTCTTTGTATGAAGATATATGTGTAAGAAGTTTGGCAGCATGTTAGTCTAGTTGCTTCTGAATTATGAGATGAGAAAATAGATGAAAGAATCTGCACTTCTTATCCTACTATCATGAACCAAGAGTGTTCCTACAAACAGTCTGACTTTCAGATAACTCTCCCCCAAGCCTGGAAACCATATAAAAAACATGTTTTCCTGAGATGCAATTTCTGGATCTACTCTGTGACTCCAGCCTAAGCATGCTGTTGGGAACCAAAGTTTTATTAGAAAAGAGATCAAACACCAATGAATAATCACAAGCCTGGAAGATATTTTTGCATGAAGAAAGTTGCACCTTTCCTCTGGGCTACTGTAACCCCCAACCCCTAAATCCCTGATGAATGAAATACTGGCTATTGGCCAGCCTGTGCACCTCTCCTGTGAGTGCACATCTTTGTAGCAGTGCAAAAGTAAGACAACAAAACAGCCCCACTCAGAATTAACCCTTTGAAGAGGGAAGGATCTCTTTCCCACTGTTAGGTTACTAAATCTTGTGAGAATTGCATGGCTTTCCTTTCTCTGTATATATACTCTTTTAGGAGACATGTTCACAGGATTCTCTGAGCCAGTGACTCACTGCTGTTTCAATTATAAACCTAGACTATTTTCATCTCCTCTTTCCTTGTTTATGTATTAAGTAAGCACATTCTTTTTGTAGGTTCAGTTCCAAAGAACAAATACTATTATGCCACAAGACCTGGTTTACTCATGTTTATTTGTGATGATGTTGTACTTTCAACCTGCTTATCGATCTGTGTGCCCTAACATTAACAATCAGTATGGAAAAGCCAAAAAAAAAAAAATACCACAATCAACAAAGCTGTACACAGGATTTCCCAATGGGAGGGCTTTACAGGAGTTAGTCTGCTTTCTGTTCCTGTGACAAATACCTGAAATAAACAACTTCAAAGAGGAATTTATTTGAGCCATGGTTTCAGATGTTTCGATCCATAATTGTTTGGCTTTGTTACCTTTGGGGCCTTTAGAAGGGAGAACATCATAGTAAGGAACGAGAGCCAGAGGAAGCTACTGGGATAGCCAATTCAACCATCAAAACGAGTTAGTAAGATAAAATGAGCTGTAGAATGAGCTATGGCATTATGGCATCCCTAGCTAGATAGCAAACTAAGAAAGCGATGTGTGAGCATCACTTACAGCAGGTAGCAAGTCTATTCCATGTTCAAATATAGACCAAACACACAAAAGTCATCTTCGCATGAAAATGAACATCTTAATCATGTGCTAATTTCTATGCTACTTGCTGAATTACTGTACTGGCTTTACTTCTGCTGAAGGGAAAATATGAGGGAGAAAAAGAAGCCACCCATAAAAGAAATTAGAAGACTTAGCTAGCAAGCGGTTTGTTTTATTACATAAGTTATTGATTTAAATATACACCCTGATAAAGGAAAAAATATCATCAAGCATAAGATTAGCTTTTCTTTGCATGAGTGTATTATAAGTATGTGGGGGTACACATGCATGGGTGGGTACACGTGCAAGTGTGTGAGCAGAGGATGAGGTCATGTGTCTTCTTTCATTGCTTTCCCCTTTAGTTTCTAAGGCAGAGTTTCTCACTTGAACCCAGACCTTGCCGATTCTGTTAGTTTAGCAGCTTGACCCCGGAATCCCATCTCTGACTCCAGAGCACTAGGATTACAGGTAGACTGTCATGCCCATGTGTCATTTATTCGTGCACTTGGGATTAGATCTAGTCTTCATGCTTGTGTGAGAAGCATTTCACCTGAGTCATCTGCCCAGCTCAAAGATTAGGATTTTATAGTAGATCACCATTAAGCTTAATCTAGGTAACTCAGTTCTTTACTAAGCAAATTCTATTTCAGAACAGATCTGGAATAAAATATTCAAAAGATAAACCTTTAAAGTAAACCTCCATTTCTTAAGTACATGAAACCTATAAACACCTGACAAATAGCTTAAATAAGTGTATTTTCTATTTTTTATTATGTTAAAATTATACACATTTTTTTGCAAGTTTGTGTGACTTGCATCTGTGTATCTGCATGAGTGGTTGGGTGCATGTGTATGGATGTATGCAGGTATATATATATATATATATATATATATATATATATATATATATATATATATATATATATATATATATATATATATATATATATATATATATATATATATATATATATATATATATATGCATGTGGAGCCAGAGGACAAACTCAAGTAATATCCTCAGGAAGACCATCCATCTCTATTTTTTCTTTTTGCTTCTGTGTAGTCTGTTTGGTGTGGTGTATGTAGTGTGTATGTGTGTGTGGGGGGGTGTATGCAAAGTGTACATTGCTCATGCATGCATGTGGAGGCCACAGAACATCAGACATCTCGCCTCCATCACTCATCTGCTTCATCCTTGAAGTACCTTCCTGATTCGGAACTTGCTATTTTCAGAGCTCCAGTGATTTGCCTGTCTCTGTTCCACAGGACTTGGGTTACAGGTATATGTGGTCATACACATCTGTTAACATGGGTGCTAGGTATCAAACTCAGGTGGTCTCAGACCCCCTTAGGCCATCATGTTTCTGTAAGAATTACTCTTAGCTGCTAAGCCATCTTTTCAACCCCTATTTAAAAAAAAACTAGAGTAAAACTTCTTGAAAATATTTTCTAACTGTAATATCACTTTTATTTTTTTCAAAACAGGTAAAATGTTTATTGAGCTCTAGAGCAATAAACAGTAGGAAGCTTTTACAAATTTTCATGTCATCCCTGCACATAGGTGATGGTAATCTGTTCTGTATCATTCCAATTTGGGGATACTTACCATGGAAGTAAGCACTAGCATTAATTTTAAAACCCTGCTCCCTATCAGAATCCCTGATTCGGAAACTGCCACCACTTATAACTTCTTGGAAGAGCCCCACTTAGCTTTCTATAAGTGATACGTCATCAGCATTACATGTGAATTTGTTATTCAAAAATCCTTCTCAATTATGGTTATACCTGGAGAGAAGAAATTACTCACTCTCAGACCAAATAAATTTTACTAGATCACACAGTTTTTCAAGGGCAATCAGGGATTTGACATTAGAGAACATGATTCCAGAAAAGTCCCTGTTCTTCCATACTATCTCATATTGAAGAAATGAAAGGGAAAGGGGAAGCAGGGTCTTTTAACTAACCCAAAACCAACTTGACTGCTTCACAAGGTTGCCTCTAACAGCCTTACTTTCTGGTAGATAAGGTACTTTCATCACTCCTGTCCAGCAGCTACAAAGATAGTGAACTGGGCGGTAGTCTGAGCAAGTTGGCAAAGAGGTCTGTATGGTCTCATTATGATAGAAAAAAAAAAAAAAGAATTTGTTTTTAATCCACACATGAAACGTGGGAGCTGGCAGTAGATAGACAAAAAGGCTTTGCACTAGATTTACGTCTCCATAAACAAGACAGTGTCCACCAGAACTCAGCACAGCTGTTCTCCACTGTCTCTTCAATCCCAGCAGTTTAGAACAGGAGTCAATTCCTGGGAAGATCTTGGATGGAAGCCCCACAGCAGTTGTATGAAGCTTGTAAGCTATTTTCCAAACCGGATACGGCCTAAATATGAAAGGCACTTATTTCAAAGGTTTCTGCTGATCTCAAGGGAAACTCCTCTTTCCACTTCCTTTACTGTATTACCCCCCTCTGGCGTTTCAGGAGCACAACTTTGACCCCCTTTGTTAAACATTCTGTGCCTTCTACCTTGCGCTACCAGTGCTCTGAGCACTTGTGGCTTGCCTGGGAGCAATGCCCCAAAGCTTCGAAAGCTTAACAGACTCTACAGGGGAACCTCATCCATTTCACTTTACTGAAAAGGATCTCACCAAGCAAGGTCTGAAAAAATGGACCAGTTATGTTCACTGACATTTTTGGGGGGTTGAAATGCACAGGCAAGGCACACTCTTGGCACATGTAAGTTCAAATTTTAACTGCAGAATGTAATTGTGGTGATTGCATCTGTTCTCCCAACTAGCTCAGAAACTGAAGAACAGAAGAAATTCCAGTCACAGAACTGATAAGAAACAAAGCCAAAATTTAGGCTAGATATTTCTCGCCATTTGACTACAGTGTTCTTTCCAGTGAAAGTGAGAAAGCATGATATGCTAATATAAAATACTACAGCGTCCAGAATTTGTAGAAGAGGAGAACAGGTATCGTGCTGACAAATGTAGAGAAGACAGAAAGAGAAAACTATCACTGAAAGGAAGCTTCTCAGATTCATTTGTTTTCTTGGGAATTGATAAAAATTAAGTCCTAGCCTAGAATACTTCTCGCCCATAGATTTCAAACCCAGATTTTTGATAATCACATTTTTCTTTCCCTCAAATTTTCAGAGTATGTTTTCTTATTTGACTGTTGAGGCTGAAAGCAATGATGGATTCCTCATTTGGAATAGCCTGAGGTGATCCAAAGAGCACAGAATAACTTTGGCCAGGTTCCAGCCCATAGGTATGTGCTGATCCCACCTAAAAGAAGCCTCTTCTACAATCCTGGTGTTCTGAGTCACACTGTCAGGTAAACATACACTGAGGAAAGTGATGTGTACATTATCAGTGGCACTGGTCCCCTCATACTAGAGCTGATATCTTAAGGGCTTCTCAGTACCTACTGCAGGGCCTGGCAAATAACACAGGAGGAAAACAGGAAACTTTCAAGCCCAGAGATTATCTTTGGAACTGTACCCTTCAGCCTCCTACAAAACACCACCAGGTGCTTGCAATCTGTAATCAGCGCTCTATTAAAATGCTCTTAGAAATGTCAGAATTATTCAGTTGCCATAGGCAGCTGCACAAGATCCTATTGGGTAGCTGAGGAGTCTTTACCTATAAAGACTCCTCAAACAACAAGGGAGAGTCTAGGTTGGGATCCAGCCTGTGGATCTGATGACTGAAATCTCCATATGAGTGAGGTGCGTAAGTGGGTGGAGATCCCTAGCTTATGTCTTGGGTTGTCACAGAATAACCAATAAATCCAGGTCACACAAAAGGTCCATATGCAAATGCAGGCTCTGCCTCATCCAATCAGCTCTTCTGTCATTCAATGTCAAGCCCTTTTAATCAACATGCTCCAGAAAATAACTTCTGACCTAACTAGCTATGCACTGTCTGGTAGGGAAGGGAAAGAAAAATCCATCAATTGACTATTACTCTAATATGCAATTAACTCAATTAACACTAGTACAAATTTAATGGCATCTCCAATGAATAAACTGTAGAGATAGTGGAGCCCATGCAATCATTATCACCTTCCAGAAGCTGGGAGCCAAGGCACAGCAGCTACATCTTCTCTTCCCTGCCTCAACTTGACATGTGGTCCACATTTGTAATCTGCTGTCTACATCTAAGCCTTACTCTGCATTTATTTGCGAACAAATATTTGAGCAAAATTCTACATCCATGAGACCCACGTCTTCATCTTTGAAATAGCATAGTGTGGCTCACTTCACAGGACTTTTGTGTGGCATGAAAAAGGACTTCATAAGGAAACCATCTTCCTGGGTCCATTGCTCTCACCTGGGGCACTCTGCCCTTGAGAGGCACACAAGCATGTCAAGATATCAAAGTGCACTTACAAGCCCAGGTCCATCATGATCTATTTGACAAAAGCTTTTCTCCAGTGACATTCTTTTTCATCTTCTTAACTTGTAATGAAGAAAAGTATGATCTCGGCTGCAGAGAGAAGAAAAAGCTCTTTCTCCTGCAATGGTGCCCTATTCCACTGTTCCCATCTGCCTCAGCACATGGAAACTACCAGACTAAGGAGAAAATGACAGGATGCAACTGAAGTCTATCCCACTGTGAATCAACTGTTTTTACCTTAGGGAGATGCAGAGTGGTACAGATATTTGAAGAAAAACAAGGGAAGAAAAGGGAGAAGGAAAAAAAATACACAAAGGGCACGGCAAACTTGCAATAAAATACACCACTTATTCAATATGGCAGTCCTTCCTAGAATTAATGCATTCTGGGGAGGAGTCCCCCACCCCCATGGTCACGCTCTGCTAGGGCTTGGAAAACAATGCATCAATTGAAAAGAAACCAGTTTGGACAGGTCCTGTGAGTTCAGCAACTGGGCAAGTTGATGAAGAATAGAGGTACTATCATTCCTGACTCAGTCAAAATGGGAGGCCAGGCACTTCAACCTTACAACTGGACATTTACCTGGACTTAATAAATATTTCTGCTCCTAGAGGATAGGGCTTATTTTTTTAAACATAGGTAACACATTTCTCTTGGAACAGGACCTACCATTCTTCATTCAACATTTACTGACAAATTACTATGACCTTGGGTCTGTGTGAGATTTGGAGATCACAGACCAAATAGAAATATTCAAGAAGAAAGGCAAGGAAGACAGGCAACTAGACTAAAATCTGAATGTGAGGTTGTTACTCCATAGCAAGAGAGGCAGGTACAGCTCAAATCTTCAGAGACTGGAGATCAGGAGGAAACTTCCTCTATTAACTCTACCCTTGAAATGTAATTAAAAAATTTAATCAGGTCTGCTTGCACAGATTGCATAGCTCCACTTCAATGGGAAGCCATTGGGAATGCTTTGGGAAGCTGTTATCTCTGTGTGAGTGACCTAATGGTCCTGCTTCTTTCCTGCCTCTGCTCCCACCTGGGATGTGCTCGATGTGCGCCGAGAGGCTAAGCCCACCCTGAGGGGTAAGGAGAGATCACTCTGCAAGACCATTTTCAGTTTTCTGCACAGAACCCCCACATTTTAAGAACTGAAAAAAGAAAAGAAAAAAGGGTCACATGGAGAAGTTGAGACAAATAGGAAGCCCTTGAATGTCCCTATGGTACTAAGGATCATTTGAGGTGGGGGTTGAAAGAGAAAAATATCTTTAAAAAGTTATCATCCCTTAGTATAAATGAAGCCCTGTGTTTACTAACCAGCATCAAACAGCTCATCCTCACTTGTGAGAAAGGTTCACTGAAGAGGGAGTGGGCAGACCAAAGGTTAGAAATGGATAGTTTTATAAGAATAAAATTTCTTGACCTGTGCATATTATCAAAATACATTATTTTACATAAAACAGATTTCTAGTTTCGCTTGAAAGTTGGGAGAATCAGTGGCACTAGGCCTGCACCCTTCACCATTCCTACAATCTCAAATTGGAAGCTTCCCCCACCACCACTTCCTGTCTCATGGTTCCAACTGAGGTTTAATGTTATTGGCCATTATGGTTCAAGTTTGTAATTTTTTTCTAATAACTTGCTGTGGTGGGTTGAATGTGAAATGTCCCCCATAGCCTTATATGCTTGTGATTAAGCATCATACTTCCCCTACAGCTGGTGGAACCTTTGGGAGATGAAGCCTTGGAAGAAGTGTGTCACTGAGGGCAAACCTTAGGACTTTATAAGCCAGTCCCCTTGCCAGAGCCAGCTAACTCACTCAGACTACTTCTTCCCACCTTATGTGACAAGATGTAGCACCCTGGCTGTCTGCTCTGCTATGCTTTCCTTGCCATGATGAGATGTCCCTGGAAGCTATAAGCCAAAATAAACTCTTTCCTCCCAAAAGCTGCTTCCAGACAGGTATTTTGTACCAGCAAGAAGAACTAACTACTCCACTGACCTAGGCACTGGTCCATTCCTATCTGAATACTAAGGATGCAGAAACTGGCATAAATACCAAATAAGTTAGCACGGTGGGGAAAATTCCAAATTTGTATATTTTCAGAAGCACAGATCAGAATTATTTTTTTTAAAAAGCACTTCCCAACAGAAAACAAAGCAGAGATAAAATTGTATTATATCAATGTGGACCTGAACCAAAAGCATAAACAAAAAAACTGCATAAACAAAGAAGTCCCATACTCTTATCAAATATGACTTTCATGATATCTTAAGGCTTGTCAACAATTACAGTTTCTTTCTCTCCCAACATCCCTGCTGGATAAAGTGCAGGCTTTGGAGAGAAAAATACAAATCTGGTGAAATGTGTGATGGGGGCGAGAGGGGTGTGGAACGCCAGCCAACTGGTATAAACTTGTGGAGGACATTTCAGTTATCAAAAGCACTCATCGCAACAGAAATTCTGTTCATAGGCATTTTCCTCCCGAAGTAAATCAGTGAGAAAGTGTGAAAAGATGCATGTTTAAGAATGTTTAGCTACTTGATTGGTACTTTTAAAAATACCAGTCTGCTAGTTTTTTTCCACTCACATTCTAATCTCTTTGCTTAAACAATCAATGTTCCAGAGAATCTTGAGACAGCCCCAGTCTACTGATGCTTTTACCCTTCTAGTCAAGCATTTCGCTATGTATCTATTCTGTCCCAAGTCTATGCTAGGAACACCTTTTGTTACATGTTATTACATAATTGGTTGGCTAATTCTCATTGTGATTTTCTGTAACAGAAATCTCTCTATGGTCCTGGGTAGTTCTATCTATGTGACTGCCGATGGAATGCTTTCCAATAAAGTAAGCCTAATATAACCCAGCTAGAGCTGTGAAGCCACAAAGATAAAGAGAAGAGGGTTACAAATCAGGAACTTTTATTTGCCAAATTAAAATAAATAAGTTTAAAAAATCAAAGTAAATAAATAACAAGCTCCTTTTTTAAAAAAAAGGATCGATTCTTTAATTAGTGTGAAGTTATTTGTCATTTGCTGATGACCTGAGTGTATCTTGGCTGCCAGATCCCTTGATGCTGAGTAATTTAAGACATGACTTGTTACTCCTATTCCAAATCTATTCCTCATTTATCATATACTTACCAATAGTATGCAAATACAAAGACAACCCAGTGTACTTTGTGAGCTAAAGAAAGCAACTGATTAAATGCAAATGCTAAAACCATTTTAAAATACTGTATGAAACTAAATTTTTAAAATCTTTTTCCTATGCAAATAACTTAGAAACCATATGGAAATTAGTCAAGGAAGAATGCTCAGAAACAAAAAGGCTTGATTATGGAATCCAAGTACCACAGATATCTACTTTCTGGAAAGATTAGGATGCTCTAATTTCTGTATACATGTCTATATACATGTGTATCCACATGTGTGTAGAGGTCAGAGGTCAATATTAGGTATCTTCCTCAGTTGCTCTCCTCATTCTGAGACAGGTTCTCTCACTGAACCTGGAGCCTACGGATCTTGCTAGACTAGCTAGTTAGCAAGCCCCAGGGATCCTCCTGTTTCTGCCTTCCCAGCACTGAGATTGCAGGCATATGCAGTCACACCACCTGGCTTTTTATGTGGGTGCTTGAAATGTAAACTCAGGTTTTCATGCCTGTGTGGCAAGCAGAACTAATCCATCTCCCCAGTCCCAGGATGCTCTAATTTCTTTTTTTAAAACTCATTTATTGTTAATAATTAGATACACTGTATGAGCAAACCTTGTGATAATAACCCCATTTCCCTCCTCCCTAGCCCCAACCCACTGGGGGCCCTCCTCAGTGGGATTGCTGGACCAGTCCATAACTTATTAATAGTTGATTGAAGAAAATATTCCAAAGAGATTTTGGTTTGAGATACAATCACTGCTAGATTTCTATTTTAATCATGTCATTAACTACTGAAGAAATCATTAAAAAAAAAAACCTCCATAGCCAGAATTTAAGAAGAAAAGCACAAAGAGGAGGACCCGATGAAAAAAAAGAGTCTAAGGTATTTCTCAAGTCCAATGATAATCCATAACTTCAGACAGTAGCTCTGAAGTAGCTGTTTACAGGTCAGAGAACTCATTTCATGGTAGAAAAGGCAGGGCAGTGAGCCAGGGGTCTAGGAGTCAGGGCTCCTAAAAAGTCTGCTCTTTCGAGGCTGCTGGCTTCAGAATGCCAGCAAGGAGGCCACTCGTCATCAGTGTGGTCTCTGTTTTTCTATACGGAGAATAGGTTGAGCCAGAGACCAATGAGTGGTGTGTCTTCCTCAAATGCTAGCTTGAGTGGTGGTGATTTCCTCTGTCCACAATCACACATATCCCATGTAATCTTTGTACTGCACAATGGAAAAACTAGATGAGAGACCTATAGCTGTAACAGACATCGTTGAAGACTGTGGATTCAGCCAGAAGTGGGACTTTTTAAAGCACTCCATGATAGTGGTGGTGTTTGGTGGCAGGGGCTCCTCCACCTCTTTCCCCTCCTCTTTCCTTCTCTCCCTGTGTTCCCTCCTCCTTCTCTTCTTTGCAGCACTAGGAATCAAACATGGGGCCCCAGACATGCTAGGTAAACACTCTACTGCTGAGTTGTCACCCGAGCCCTCTTCTTACTTTTCATTTTGAGACAGGGTCTCACTAAGTTGCCCAGGCTCGATTTGAATTCACTCTATAGTCCAGATAGGCCTTCAATTCATGGTCCCCTTGCCTCAGCCACTCAACATCCAGGATTACAGGCCTGCCTTGCTGCTTCTTCATGGAGCAGCTGACAGCGACTCCAATGTGTGCTTGGCACCTACTATACTAGAAGAGAGCATTTGGGGAACTGTGGATAGGAGACAAGTTATGTGCTAGGCAGAGAAAAGTCATGCCTCAGGATGCCTTGCTTGGCACTCTGGGCATCCAGGGGAAGCTGTTCACTTCCTGAAGTTATGAGCCACATGCTTTGCCTCCCAGGTGAAATTGAATGAATGGAGGAAGGCAGTTGATCCAGGTACAGTGCTGCCTCACTTGAAAAGGTAAGCTGGTTCCATCGTGTTCTAAAATCAAACTGTAAAGGAGTAAAATACCATATAGATAGGCTGAAAACACATCTCTTTGGTCTCTTCTGCCGCACTGGGAATAATGATGCAGAGGAAGGCTAAAAGGAGAAGCTAACCATATGCTTGCAAAGTTACTGGGAAAGTTGATTGTGCACACTGAAGAAAGGGTGGTGTGGGTATAAAGGGGGCATAAGGGGGAAAGAGAGGTAAAATAGAAAGAGAAAGGAAACAGAAACACAAAGAACTTCTTTCCAGCTCATAGGCAAAGTTATGAAAAACTCCTATTTTTCTAAAGAAAGAGCTGCCGTTACTTGTGACCCAATGAAACTCAAAAAGCAATGAACATTGATTGGCAAATAAAACAAAATCTGCAAGTGTATGTCTCACTGTCATTAATACAGAACAGGCTGATAAGCTGCTGAAATTGGCTCATAACGGGTATTGAAAGAACACAGGTCAATTGAATCAGTCATTTGCCATAATTAAGGGGTGTGGATAATACAATGATAGCTAGTTCAGAGTTTAAACTACAGAGAGAACTTTCACTGCCTATCATGGATGTTCAGCTCACTGAGCTTTTATCATCCCCAAAGGCAAGATAAATCCAGTCAAAAGACATATTAATGCAAGATGACTTTTCTACTTTATACAAGGGGAAAAAAATCAACCAATTCAAGGTTATAATTCTCACAAACTCAAACCACATTAAATGTATTTTTTAAAGAAAAAAAATGCCTGAAAGACAAACTTTGGTGACAAAGAAGCAGACTTCTCACTTTATTTTATCCAAGAATGTTCAACCTCAAAGGCTGTGCTTCTTGTGAAGCTGACAATTATAGGGAACAGCTTAGCTGCCCAGGATTCCACTTTGCTTGGATGATACCAGTTCCTTTTCCTAAACTAAGCTTGAGCAACCTGTTGGTAACCTGGAACCCTAACCTACACTTTGAGGCATGTATACCCCACTCCAACAATTAAATAGATTTCTTCTCTCCTGACCATTATTTATGATCAGTTTCTTTTTTTAAAAAAATATTTTTATTCATTTTCAAGCAGAGAGAGACACACACACACACACAGAGAGAGAGAGAGAGAGAGAGAGAGAGAGAGAGAGAGAGAGAGAGAGAGAGAGAGCGCACCAGGGCCACCACCTTGTGGGTCTGGTTTATGTGGGTCTTGGGGAATTGAACCCGGGGCCTTAGGCACTGGAGGCAAGTGCCTTAACCGCTGAGCCATCTCTCCAGCCCTATGATCAGTTTCTATTGGAATTTATTCTCAGATATGTCCTGGATCATAACAGCATGAGGCCATCCAGCCTGGGCTTATTTTAGGGTTGTGTGTGTGTGTGTGTGTGTGTGTGTGTGTGTGTGTGTGTGTGTGTGTGTGTGTGTGTAAAGGCAGAAACTGTGTCCTCCAAGTAAATTTTTAGGAGAATCCTAAATTTTATTCCTTACTAGTGACCTGTGATGGAAATCAGATGCATCATGGGCAGGGACATGCACAGTTGAAAAAAGGTTACATAATTGCAAACCTGTCAATCTAAACAGAGAACTACTCAACTAATTCCATAACAACTGACCCCTCCTTATGGTGGGTTCCTTAAAAAGCAGCTCTAGGCGATACCCCCAGGCCCCTGAATACTTTTTCACTCAGGTGGCCTACTTCCCCTCTTGACAATCTATCACTTTTCCCTTAAGAGAGCTTTTTATTAATATATATTTATAAACATATTTTTATTTTATATATATTATATATTTTATATTTTTTATATTTATATATTATATATTTCAATATGTATATTATATATTTAATTTATATATATTTATATTTATATATTACATATATATATTGTGTGTGTGCCTTTTCTAATTTTTTTTTTGAATAAGGCAGCAAGAACCTGGAAATGCCCACAGGGCACTGGTAAAACTCACAAAGACTTCTGATTACAGAATCCAGAGATGGCATCACATCCCTTCACTTTGCCAATACCCAGTCAATGCCGAGTAGCAATATGGAACCTGAGAACATGAGCATTCTTCTTCTTGCTCTTTGTCACCAAGCCAAGCTATCTGTCCCTCTTTTGCAATACATGGCCACAGTGAATCATTGTGCCAAGTACATAAGCACATTTGGAAACTGTCATTTTATACTTATCGTCGTGTGTTTCATATCAAATTCTGAACTATTAAAGGAATCCCGACATATACCACAATACCTACCTTATATGCATGTACCTATACTTCTCATTCCACATGCTTGTCCTAACAGTTTTCCTTTTAAGGAAGGATTTAGACCCATGGTCATGAAGTGACCATTGTAACAATCCACTAGCTGCTCTTTTCCTTGGACTCTGTTGCCTCCAAGACAAAAAGCAAGACCATGACCCCCACTGAAGCCACCATATACATGTCACATTTCCACTAATAGTGTTAAAGAGATACTTTTTGAATAGGGAAAGACATAAAAAAGTGAAAGACCAACTTGCATGAAACACATCATGAAAGGCCAGTCCAGGAGTTAGCAAACATAAGTGATAACATTAAGCTTTTGCAGGTCATATGGTCTGTGATGCGACCACCTAACTTTGCTGTTACAGCATGAAAGCAGTGTCATAGATAACAAAGAACACCACTGTGTTCCAATAAAACTTTTTATAAATATAAATGGTAATCCTGCAAGCTGGAGTTTGCTGACCACTCGTTAATTGAATACAACAAGCAGAGTAGAGCCACCCATAAATTACCTGAAAACATCCTGAAAAACAGGATGACTTCATGGCTATTATGGAACCACAAACACTACTCAGCAGTCAACTTTAAAGCTTCTAAGCCATTGGCCATGACCTTGCCTTCCAACACTCTTCCCTGACTTCTGGAATACCACAAATTCTGGTTTTCTTATCTCTCTGACAATTCTTAAATATCTCCTTCCTTCACTGACTTTTCTCCACCTTCTGTGCTTTTTCCTAAAATGTTGGCATTCCTCCAGGTTCTGAACTATTCTCTTTGCACTCTCAAATTTCTCCTGGTGAACTCATTCACTGTGAAGACTTCAAGGACCATCTGTAGGCTGAAACCACATTACACAGGCATCTTGTGCCCACATGTCTGCAATGACTTACTACCTGGATGAACCACGGGCATGACAAAGTTAACTGGGTTCAAAACAGAATAACCACTTTCCCTTAAATAGGTTCCAATCCTCTGTTCCTATCTCAGGAAAGAGCCCAAGCATCACCCAAGTCAGAAATGAGAGTTTTCTCTTCGACTTTTTCCTCTAATTTTCCTCATAAAAACTGATAAAGACTTTTCAACTTTACCCTCTCCATCTCTCCACACATTCCACAAAGCTGAGTCCGAAGGACTGTATGTTTCCCCTAACCCTTTCTGTTCACCCACATAACTCCTACCTAACATAGACTTTATCCAAAAATCTTCCAAGATCTTCATGTAGCCTGGGCCTGTAACCTTCCTGTTGCTTCTGTGTACTTACACTGTGTTTTCCCCATGAAATCATGCATTCTAGACAGGCGGCCTCTTAAGTCTATTTGGGTATCTATGATGTCATGGGGTTGTAGTTTATAAACACCAAATTTCTTTCTCACAATTCTGGAGACTAGGAAATCTAAGATCTAGGCACTAACAGATTTGGTATCTGGTGAGGGTCCACTTCCTTCTTCATATACAACACCTTCTGTGTTCCCAAGTAATAGAAAACAAATACCATTTATTTGGGACCTCTTTTTTTAAGGGCACTGATCATCTTCCAAGGCTTCAATTAGCTACAAACTATGAATTTGAGGGTAACATAAGCACTCAGACCATAGTAGAAGGTCCCATGTATTTTTTTTGCTACAAACTATGAATTTGAGGGTAACATAAGCACTCAGACCATAGTAGAAGGTCCCATGTATTTTTTTGCTCACAGATTTAAGCATGTATAGACTACTGCATGTGAAAATAGTTTGTGGATAAATACAGAAACCCATAAATGAGAAGGTACAGATTTACATCTACTAGAGAAACTTCAGAACACTTTCTAAAGAACCCTTTCTAAAGAAGTAGGCTCTCCATATCTGCTGCTCCCAGAAGCCATAGATTGTTTTAGGACAATCCTAGTGCCAGCAGTGAAATACTTTCCTGTGAGCTGTCGGAGGCTCCTAAAACAATACTAGCTGTTGTCAATATTTTTCATTGCCCACCAGAACTAGACGGTAATGCCATATTGCTGAAGTCACCACATAGTTTGGTCATAGGACACAGAGCCCAAGTGCAAACTGAGTTGGAAGCCTCTTCTCTCTTGTCACTGCTACAAAGTCCTTCTGGGGGAGAAAAGTCATTAACAATCCCATGTAGAAATGAACCCTTGATGTTTACACAACAGACCAGCCATGCAAGATCTGCCCATGGATGCAGTAGTGGCATGGATGTTATGGAAGTAACCACTAGTTATGACTGGCTCTGAGTCCTGCTCTACAGGAGGGAATTCATGCTTGGTATTGAAAACTTAATCAAAAAGCCTATGGCTGTGAGCATCATATGCTTTAGGGAGGAAGCTACATCACTATTTGGCTAAATAGATATGTTGTGCCCATCAAATTATCCTCTAAAGATTTACTTTTAGGCCCATAGATTAGTGCTATTCTCACTTGGGGTCAGAGAAGCTTCTTTTTTAAAAATATTTTATTCACTCATTTTTCAAGCAGAGAAATACACACACACACAGAGAGAGAGAGAGAGAGAGAGAGAGAGAGAGAGAGAGAGAGAGAGAGAGAGAGAGAGAGCGCACCAGGGCCACCACTGGCTTATGTGGGTACTGGGGAATTGAACCCAAGGCCTTAGGCACTGGAGGCAAGTGCCTTAACCGCTGAGACATCTCTCCAGCCCAAGTGAAGCTTCTTTTTGCCATAGATCATGACTATACTGGAGACTCAAAATTCACCAGAGTGGGGATAATAAGTGGCATTTGAGGGCTCAGAGCTAAATGAGACATTTATATCATGTCTTCTAAGGATCAAGAAATGTTGTGTCAAAGGAGGCAGAAAGAACTTAAGAGCCAGAGGACATGGAGGAGTGTTTTACAATGCTGTCTTCTGGATGGGGGGAGGGTGAAGACTAAGAATTCTGAGAATTGCTGAAGCTCACGAACCAATAGAGAGCAGCTCCTCATTGAGGGAGAGACACTGTCTCAAGGGGATATGCAGACTAATTATCATTAAAGGATTAAAGGATCTCTGGCATTCTACTCTGGCCTCTGTATGCACACACAAGGGGTACATATGTATCTGCATATACTACCATACCTAACAAACTGTGTCATTCACATATTCTATACAGAAACCAGTTAAAACAGCATTATCCTTAGTTTCTATGAACTTCTAACAAAATAGGTGAAAAAAAAACTTTTTTTTTAGAAGTATCTAAATGATTAAACAGCACTTTTAAAATAAACTTCTTGGGAATAAAACTTCAGTCTTTGGGCTTTATCAGTACATCAAACATGTGGACAGAAATGCCTTGGAAGCCTGCTAACTAAACTTCCTTGGACAGGTATCAGCTCTTACTCTCCCCTTGTTAGAGGACTAGTCTGGTTATAACTTCTACTTTAAAAGCAAAGTGTGTGCTGAGAGCCCAGTCTTTTCATTGCTTTCCTTTCAAAACCTCACACATCAGATTTTAGACTCTGTTTTAAATCACAGATCTCACAAATCTGAACAATATTTTCAGAACTCAGTGAGTGGGGAAAAAAGTGTCTCAATGAAGTTAAATTTTATTCTCTTGATCTCTACATATAGATTTACTATTTTAATCACAAGTATATTCAATATTTAGAATCTATCTCCGCAGTCAAATAGTTGAAATAATATAAGAAATAACTTACTTGACTTATAATTTTATAATTTTAAGGATGAAAGTAATAAACCCATGTGAATAGTTCTTAAAATATATCTTCTATAATTTATAATGAAATAGACTGATGTTGGCTAAAAGCTTTTAATGCCTCCTAGACATTTAGTAAACATTTTTTGTTGTTTTTTCAATACAGGGATTCACTCTAGCCCAGACTGACATAGAACTCACTCTGTGGCCCCAGACTGGCCTTCAACTCACAGTGAGCCTCCTACCTCAGCCCCCAAGTACTAGGATTAAAGGCATGTGCCACCATGCCTGGCATAGTAAACATTTTATTATTGTTATTATTATTATTATTATTATTATTATTTTGCTAAATGAATGCCAAAACATTTTGTGGTTCAAGGGCTTTTGTTTAATCATTTGTTTTTTCCCTGGATTTTTTGGTAGAAATATCATACTTCCCAGAAATCAATGCTGGCACATATTATCCCTCCTACTTATTTTCTTGTAATTTCATTAAGACTACTGCGAGCCTGAGGTAAAAATTGGAAATAATAAAAAAGAATACATTGTTATCTACAATTATTTAGCTTCTGAAAATATAAAAGTATCACTCTTTCCATTACTACACCTATCTTTTGACTCTGAAAAGAATCAAATTCCTGGCGCTGTTTTCTCTCTATCTGTACCATATCCCTCAGTAAACTTGACAAGGTCAATCTGAGTGATATTCCTATCCCTGACCTTTGGTAATCAGCTAATTAGGTACTTGCCACAGAGGTAATATTCAATGATCTCTTGCCAGTCTATGGACCCTAACCTAACACTGTTCTATCTAATTCTTCACTAAATAGCATCCTATGTAACATTTCCATTACAATGAAGACAGTGGGTAGTATTATTTTTTATAATTAAATATACTTTGAATTTATCCATGGTTATTCTGTTCAGACATGTACCTCCTGCTAAGTCTTTGGTCTAAAATGTGCATGTAAAGTCAAAAGGCTAGCTTATTGGGCTGTAATTTGTGACATCATCATTTAAGTCACTATGAAAGGTGAAAGCTCACCATTTGGTAAGGTTAGAAGAGTGCTTTCAATCTATGCTCATTATAAACTAGGTGCTTTTCTTATAACCCATGCAAGAGGGCATTTGCTAAAACCGTTTTCTGAGAGTAAATCGTATCATTAATACAGTGAAACGGGACATAGAATATTTAACTCCTGCACACTAATCACCACAGAAACAAGATAATAAGCTCCCTATTTCCAATATAAATGCTTGTGATTTTTTTGAAGGTAATTCATGACAGAGAATCAATCCCATGCCACTGGATCTTACAGCTTTGTAAATCATTTCTTTGTATTCACAAAGTTGGTCAAAGTTAAGAAACAAGGCAGCATTGAAATGTTCATTTTATGGATTCTTGGATGTAAAGAAAAACAAACCAGAGATGTAAAGACCATCTTCTGTTTCACTGCATTTTAGTAAAAGACTCTTGAATTTACAAAAGAACCAAGAGGAACAGGATCAGGGAAAAGGTCTGATCAGTTTCTTTAATGTCACCTCTCAGCAGGGGTGGAAAGGAAGACCTCCATTTAAGACTAGAAATGAGGAGACATGTAGGTGATAGCCGCACTGTTGCACAGGAGTAGACAAGCCGATGAAACCTCTAATTATGAGGAGAGGGGCAGCTTTTTCTGAGAAATGCTTGCTCTCCTACTCTACCTCAAATCCTGCTAAGTCGCCACTTAATCTATTATTACTACTATTAAAATGTGCTTTTAAGAAGGAACATAACAAGTCTCCAGGGAAGTATTTCAGCTGTAATTTTATTGGGGAAAGAGGCCTAATTATGGATGTGTATGAGTCTCTTTTTAGAGAATTATCCGGAACCTTCAGCAAATCGAGCCAGACTTAAGACACAAACCTTGCTAATAGGCAGGAAAAGATTAATCTATTGTTTTTATTAGGCAGAACAAAATAATAGATATAGCACAAAATGATTCTTTTGCCAAGAAAAGCATAGGAATGTGCTCTAGCATCATCTGCCAGACATGAACCAGAGGATTACGCGTTGGGACAAATGAAGTCATGCCTGCAAGACTCATACAGAAGTCATCTAGCATGCTCCACTTTCCTTCCTTAAACTTCCAGCTGGGTGACTCCTATTGATAAGTGTCACAATCATAAATGACAAAACAAAACATCACATGAATCAACAGTAGTACGTGATACGAGGAAATAACTGACAAGGAAAAAACGATGCACCAATGCACCAAGCCTGAAACTAGCTCAAGAGGCTCTACCAGTATATGAAATGTAAGTAATCAATTCATCAAACACATACTGAGCCATATATAATCAACTAAACACTGTTTAGTTTTCTAGGGTTGTTCTCTGTGATAAGGGATTACGGAAAAGACAGAAAGATAGCTGAGATCTGATGCCTACCTCTAAGGAGTAAGTATATCAGCACCTCATGAGGAAGACAAGACAAGTTGACAGGAAGAAGTCAGCGGGAGTATCAGTGCAAATTGATAAGGGGCTAATGAAGGAGCTAGCTGAATTTTTAAAAATCTAACCATAAAACAGTGATAAGTCAAAAAGAGAAGAGACGCCGAGTCTGCTGAAACTGACAATTAAAACAAAGCTGAATAGGATTTTCTCAGACTACATAGGCACACTAATATCCTCATCTTCCTATCTACTATCCACAATCCTCAGCAAAATGACCACTGATTCATCTCTACTTTCTCCTTAAGGCCCTTATCAGGGTCCACTCAAGACACTCATGGCCCAGCTCACAAATAAGGCACAAGATTTCCTTCCAATTCCATTTTCTACCCCGGAATCATCCCATTTTAGACTCAGTATTTTCCAACACTTGAAAGTAGCTTTCTCCACAGAGCCAATTCCTTTCAAAGAAAACGTATTTCATTTCAAAGGCTCTTTCCATATCAAACAATGGGTAGAAAGAACACTGAGCTAAAGTGTGAATACCAAGCAATGAGTTAAACACTTCAGCTCACATCAGCCTCCCAAGGTACTGAGCTCAAAACCATTCCTCAGGCAAAATGAGGGATCAGCTTATGCCACAGATTTCAGCATCTATGTCAAATGTTAAAAAAAAAACTATGTGCAAATAATCTGTGAATACACTTGACTAAATGTCCCTTGACCTTGATTTACCTTGCTATCTCCCATAATGCCTTGCACCTACCATCACTTAGTAAGCATGTACTGAATGGGCACAGTCACTTCATTTTTTATTCATCATTAGTGACTCCTCAGCATGGGTTCCTGAGAAGGCTGTCAGTCTTGAGGGCAAACACGTACTGTGCAATCCACTCTGTACACAATTCTGCTAATAATAGGTGTGGAGTACATGCTTTCTGTCTGTGGCTGTGTGACAGAAGTGGTAACTATGAAAGCGAAGCCCTACTATGAAAAGGGCTGGGCTATTTCATGCACGTGTGTCTAATTATTAATATTAGTGAAAGGCCACAGGTCCGCCATTCTGAGACCCCCGCCCAGCACAATTCTAATTCCTTTTCCTGCTGTAATTTTCTCTATATTATATATATCCTGCTGTTTCTCTCTATATATATATATCGTATTACCATCTGAGGCATTTAAGTTAGTGTGTGTGTGTGTGTGTGTGTGTGTGTGCACATGCGTGCGTGCGTGCGTGCCTGCCTGTCTGTCTCCTCTACTCACAGCTCTGTGAGGGTAGAGGATTGTACCCATACTATCAAACACCCCCCAAAAAAGTGTTGGGCACATTGAAAATACTCAGTAAGTGTCTCTGAAAAGAACAGATAAAAATAGGATTATTTGAGGGCTAGGGGCATAGTTCAGGTTTAAAGTGCTTGCCTCACAAGCATGAGGACTTAAATTCAGATCCCCAGCACCCACAGAAAAGCTGGACACAGCAGTGCATGCCAGTAATCCCAGGTGGAGACAGGAGCATCCCTAGAGCTTGCTGGCTAGCTAGTCTAGCTGAAGCATTGGAGTCAGTCAGCCCCAAGTACAGTGAGAAACCCTGACTCAAAAACATAAGGTGGAGAGTAATTAAGGAAGATACCTGATATCTCTGGGCTCCACATACATGCATACACATACATACATGGGTGCATATACACAGAATTATTAGGTTTCTTTCTTCAAAATCTGAAGCTTTTAAAATGAGATGACTTCTGCATTGCTCGGGCATTTTCACATTCCTTTGAACATCTCAAAAGAAGCTTACAGAAGAGCCAGTGTTTGTACCATGAAGCAGGGTTTCTGGAAACCCAAGTTATTGTCTTAATGCCCTCAAATAAACTGAGAATGGTCTAAGTCTTGGGACTGAACACACTATGGATAATTTTTCGCCGAACAAGAACTACAAGTGAAAAAAAAAAAAAAAAGAACTACAAGTGAGGCCGTAGCTCACTTCCCAACCGACTCCTGCCCCTCTCTCTCCAAAGTGCCCACGGGGCTGTCCTTTACAATCACCTTCCCTATGAAGATAGACAGGAAGATGGGATGTTCCTTTACATCAGAAGCAAATCTGCCTGAGCCCCCACAGAAACAAACATCTCATTTGAAAAACTGTCTAAGGAAATTTTCAGCTTTCCAAAAATGTTGATGTACCTTAGAGTTATTTTAGGCTATGTATGAATCACTGCATGTTATTATCCAACCAGTTGCTGCCTGTGAAGCTCAGCCCTTGTTAGTTTGGGGCATATAGAGAAGACTGTCTACTGCTAACACCCTTCTGTCAACTTGCAAAGACAATTAAATAATACTCCCAAAGCAATGGTAAAAAGACTTTCAGCTTGATAATGTATTACACAAAGCATTTTGTACATCTGAAAAGTTTTTATACATATAGAGCACTTCAGAATTGTTTAGGATCAGTACCTAATGATTCACAGAATGGTCATTTTTCATTACCAAAAAGAAGACTTGCTCTAACTTCTGCAACCATACTTTTCACACCTTTCAAAACTTTCTTCAAATATACCCTGATCAAAAGGTATATTTAAAATTTTACTAGTCAATGGTCCCAGCAAAAATTTGTAACTCA
Organism: Zapus hudsonius; assembly: GCA_004024765.1. Classification (NCBI taxonomy): domain Eukaryota; kingdom Metazoa; phylum Chordata; class Mammalia; order Rodentia; family Dipodidae; genus Zapus; species Zapus hudsonius. Next base: position 70,513 of record PVHP010000455.1, on the reverse strand, counting down.
GCCCAATAGCCACCCATGAGTACTATGTGTTAAACCCACCATGGAGTACATAATTACAAAACTAAGATGTAATTTCTATCAGGTGTCACTCAACTCATTAGCAAAACAAAGACATAAGATCATGTATAGTTAATTTATGTTGTTTGACTTCAGAATTTTGACACAACTTCAAAAGTACATAAGACACCAAGTGAAGGCAGCAATTAAAATGAAATTTCAAAGTATCTTATTAAGTAGAGAATTTTTATCACTTCAGTATTTTATATCCTAAAACTTAAGCATGCAACTTATTAAATTTCCTAGGGATTTTTTTTCCTCATAATCATACTAGCATATCACCTGGGTTCTTTTGCTTTTCTATTTTTCTACTAGAGAAAGTGTGAGAGAGAAGTGAGGAGAAATTCATTATACAAATTATATAAAACTATCAAATGAACAATATACATTTAATTTCCCTCTCTAACACCCAAAATGATGGGTTCCACAATATCACCTAGCATAACCAAAGGCTTGGAAAATTCTTCTTCCTCCAGTGAAACAGGAACCCAGCAAGTCTAATCCAACTCACTGAGCAACCTAGCAAGACCCCACTCCAAGCACACTCCAAAGCCAGGCACACTGGCACACTTATAATCCCCAGTTCTGGGGAGGTTGAGGCAGGAGAACTGCCTGGAATTTAAGGACAGCATACGCTATATAATGAGCACCAGGCAAGCCTGGGCTACAGCACAAGCACTGTGTTGAAACACTTAAAAGACAACAATAAAAAGAGTACACATTCCACCACGGTATTGACCAGTCAGTCCTCTCCTAAGAAGTACAGATTCTATCATTCCATTTGTTTCTGTTACCAGGTCCCAAGGCACCGATGATAGTCTCTTTATACCTAATGGAATCCCACAAACACTCCAGTTTTGAACCAAGCCAAAATGTCCCAGATTTTCATACAAGAGATATTGCCAAATCTTCAGCAACCATGACTACCACTCATATAAATCCCTTAGTATCATTATTTACCTTTTCCAGAACTCTCCAGAGAGAAACGCTATCCTTTTTTTTTTTTTTTTTACAATCTAGGTCTTATTTATAAAATCAATTAAGCCAAGAAAAATATGGAATGCTTTAGAAATTTGCTTATCATCCTTTCACAGGGGTCAGGCTAACCTTTATTGTTCCAATTTTAGTATATGTGCTGGTGAAGAAACACTATTCTAATCGATAGCTTTACTGTGGTCTAATTTCCATATATAGGTCATCCAGTTAAAGGATCTGGATGCTGGGTATTGCAGTTCACACCTGTAATCACAACATTTTGAAAGTAAAGGCCAGATCACCACAAATTGCAGACCAGTTGGGTGACATAGCAAGACCTTGTCTCAAAACAAAGAAGTATGCAATACAAAAGTCTTTAGCATGTCCACAGGACCACACAACCATCAAAGCATCATGACAGTCAATTTTAGAACCCTTCCATCTCTTGAGAAACGCCAGAAGCATTAGTAGTTTTTCCCCTACTCCCAGTTCCATGGGTGAAGGACCTGGACTCAGGTGTTTGTCCATCTTGAACACCTGAAAGATCCCAAGCATGATGCTACCAGTAGTGGTTGCTACAATTTGGGTGGGGGGAGTGTGACCCCCAAATCTCAGGCCCTTAGTGTTCCAAAAGCACATGAGGAGATTCTGACAGCCTCGTTCCTTCTTGGGAATCACTGTCATAATAGAGGCTACCTCCAGATGCATTCCTGAAATTCTAGGTTTGCACCATAGAGCCTTGGCCCAGGCAGTCACGAGGAGCTGCTAAATCATGGCTCACTTCTGATGGATTCTCCCACTTGAAAACAGGCTTAGGGGCTACTCCAAAATTGTCTCTAATTAGGCATTAAGCAAGAACAAAAATAAGCCAGCCCTCATTTCCACTTCCATAAAACTTCTTCCCCAGGAAACCTATTCAGGCAATTAAACTTAGTTCTGATTTTGACTTGCCAAACCTCTATATTCTCTGTTCCAAAGAGAAAGACGAAAAGTAAGGAAGCATAACTCGAATTTTAAATCTGAATTCAACTCCCTGGGGCTACTACATACTTGGTAAGTAAATAAGTAAGGCATACACTAATAAATAGTTCACATATATTTGAAACGTTTTAAATCAGCCTACCTTTAACCCAGCCTTGTAATTAGGACTGTACTTTATAGAACTCTCCACACACAAAGTTCTTTCCTTCCTTCCAGGATTTCAAAGCCCTTATGAAGAAGCAGAATTTTCTAAACAGGAAACCACACTGTAGAAAGGTGGGGCCGTTTTCCTTGGTGACAGCTCCCAATTCCTGGCATTCCCCAAGCTATAAGTTCAAAGTGCCAGTCATCATATGTCACATGTCCTCCATTTGGTGACAGGTGTCTAACATGAAATAGACATATATCCACTCACTCATATGTTAACAATTCTGAGATGACAAACAGGAAGTAAAATACTGACAAGACCAATGGTAGTGGCACAGTTCACCCCCCTCCCTGAAGCAGTTGGCCACCTTCTACATTTTACTAGAACTTTCCAGGATTCTAAAATTAACTTCAGCTATGTCAGTGAGCAGTCATGCTCAAAAAGCCCAGAAACTGACATTTCAGCATATATAAACCTAAATACAAAGGCCATGTAATTCAGTCATTTCATTAGGAAGGATTTAACATTGTGAAAAACAACAACCAAGTCTCTCTGATGAAGAGTGAGTTTACTCAGCAATTTAAAACTTTTTATATTTAAAGTCTTTCCATCAAAGAAATCTATATTCCGCTATATGTCCCAGAGTATCGGACAGTTTTTGTTTCTTTACTTCCCACCTGAACCATACGTTAATTATGAGTACAGAATGGTAGCAGGGTTCCTATCCAAGCTTCCTATAAGATGACACTTTTCTGAATTTTGCCTGAGGCCACCAGGTGCAGCCAGGTATTTGTCACATTGGAAAAATATTCGAAGATATTATATAAGACTGTTTCTTTCCACAGTAAGCTAAGGGTGGCTGTGCTGGAAGCACACTTTTGTTCTTATGATGGAAACTGTCCCGTATTTCTGGGAAATAAGAATGAAGAACATTAGCCAAGAGAAGCTACAGATACTGGGAATGGTGATGAAATAACAAGGAACCAAATTCAACACAACACACAATTCCCCTGAGGCCATGAGACAACAAAATGGGTGGGGGGTTAGTATCTGTATTTTAGAGACTTAGGATGGTGGAAAAGGAGAAACCAATGCTCAGGGCATTATTCAACATTTAGAATTTCAAGATGTTTCTTTTGGGGTTTTGTTCAACCGGCCACAGTTGGGCTATCCATTGGATCCTGGGTTGAGAAATTAGTGGAAATGCCATAAACCACTGCCCGGATGACTGAACTCATCAAAGTTAGCATTCCTGAGCTACTGCTTGCACTTGGCAAGCCCCTGCTGCGGCTGAAAATCAAACATCAAAATATTCAAAATTTTGTTTGATAACAGACCATAAAGCTATAGCAAATGCTCATCCTGCCACTCTACTGTTTTTCCCCTGCATTTAGAGACACACTATTTGAGAAAAAAAGAACATCTAATTTCACTTGCTAGTCCTTTGAAATATTTATGTCTGGCAAGTGTGCAGTGTTATTGGTGCCCAAGTTTTAATTAACCATAAATTTTTGGACAGTAGTGATTTTGTTTTAGGAGGGGAGAAACAACACATAAACATCCAGCTTCAAATTCTGGTTTTGGCATTTATTAGCTATATACTTGGAGCTGTACACACACACACGCACACACACACACACACACACACGCACACACACAAATTGGGAAATATACAAGTAACTAACTAGATAAATCAGAATGTGATCCATCTTCAGGAAATAATTACCAGTTTACAAGAAATACAGAAGCTAGAGGGGTATGTCAAGTGAGAAAACATTTAAAACAGAATGTTATCAGCTAAACTCAGGATATTAAGAATTTTATAGAATAAATGATCAAATTTAGAATTAACAAAATAAAGACAGTGAAAATCAAATCTCTGGATTAGAAGGAGCTAAAAAGTCATGTCAACGAACTAATGTATGAACCTTGGGACACAGACAAAAATGAGTAAAACAAATTTGAACACTGACTAAATATAAGTATTCAACTATATTATTTATTTTTGAGCAGGGTCTCACAATGTGGTGCAGGGTGGACTGAAACTCATTACATACCCCAAGGTGGCCATGAACTCCTGGCCGCCCTCTCATCTCTGCCTCCCAAAACTTGAGATTATAGATATGTGCCACCACATCCAATGTATTATAGAGCTTTTAAATGTGATTATGGTATCCAAATTAAAAGAAAAAGTCCTTGTATGTTAGAGATTTGTACAGAAAATAGTTAATAAAGAAACAATAGAACATTAGAGAATATATATATTCAAGTATTCTGGAATGGGGAGAGGTTGAAATTTAGATAAAGCAAAACTGACAATAAATTGTCTTTATACTTTGCATATAATTGAAAATACAAGGAAGAAGGAAGGAAAGGAGAGAAGAGAAAAAAAGTTTTAAAACACAGAAATCAGTAGTAGCCTTGAAAATGCCCGTTTGTACCCTCTGGTTCTATCATGAGATGCCCAGAGGTAAGACTGCATCCTCAGCCTGCCCAGCACTCAGCACATAGTATGTGTCCAATGGCCACAGAATGAACTTGACCACCAGCCAAAGATCTGCCAAGTTCAACTCTGACAGAGCACATTCAGCAATGAAGCTCTGAGGTAGCCTCTGATCTTAGACATCTTTTCAACAAAGAAGGAGATGAAACTGTATGAAAACTATGATCATAACTAAGAAAGGCAACAAGGTTATCCAGAAAGGGGGGTACAAGCCTCTTGATATGAAAATAAACAAATAAATGAAAATACATTTTTTTCTTATAGATATAGGTAACAAGGGAAAACTGAAATAAACCCCCAGCTTCACTTGCTCATATTTGACATTAAAAAAAAAAACTCACTAATTTTGGAAGCCTAAGCATAGCTGCACAATGTATTAGTTTCTCATTAACTTTTCTGCAGAAACCACCTCTAATTTGTAAGTGGTGATGGTAGTGGTTGCTGAGCTACTTTTCAAGGATCTCAAGGGCACTCTTAGAGGAAACATGACTTTACTTGGACCTGCACATGGACCAATGGGTGAGTGGAATGCGATGAGAAAGCTTGTGGCGTCTGGGTGTTTTCACTGTCTCCTCAGCTGCTTTAACCTTTGGGTTAGATGATACAGCTCTGCATATAGATATGTTGATCACAAAAAATACAGAGTTAACTTAACCTAGACTACCTTAGACTCTCTCATCCTACAGATACACACCCGCTGCCATAACGGAAAACACCAGACCATGAAAAGAGTCAGCACCAAGTTTCTGGAAGATCTCTGCATAATTCCCTCCAGAGACATGAATTCCTCCCTTCTTTTAGCCACTCCGCCATTCTTCCTGTCCTATGTCTGTCTCAATCCCACAGAGTGCCTAAGATGACTTGTGAGTAAACTTCCTTAAGTTCCTTTCTCTCCAGCTTTGGCCAATGATTGCTCAGCATTCATCTGTTATACAGTGATTTCCGCCCCACCCCCCCAACCCCTGGACACATACAGAATAAGGTTGGTTTGGTAACAGAGACCACAAAAATTTGTTTTCCTTTGCTTCTATTTTGGTGGATTTTCTAAATTTTCTGTAATTCCCATAGTATGTTATATTGTGGAGGACACTCATAAATTAAAAGTCACATATCAAAGCTTTAGTGATGTTTTTTTACATATTTATGATATATTGTTATATTTCCATGAACGTGCTCATGGCCAGGATAATAGAAGATACAATAATGAAGCAAACTGTTAAAGGTATCATGAAATATGTTGGTACATACCTGTAATAATCCTAGTACTTAGAATTGTAATTCTGAGAACAGCCTGTATCGTGCAGTGAGACTATGTCTCAAGAAATAGAAGATAAAACAATATCAAAAGTTATCATGGTAGATTTGAAAACAGTTATACAAACAATTTATGAGTTTTTAAAAAATATTTATTCATTTTCAAGCAGAGAGAGAGAGACAGAGAGAGACAGAGAGAGACAGAGAGAACAAGAACCAGGGTCACCACCTTGTGAGTCTGGCTTATGTGGGTACTGGGGAATTGAACCCTGGACCTTAGGCACTGGAGGCAAGTGCCTTAACCACTGAGCAATCTCTCCAGCCTGAGTTTTTTAATATCTGGGAAAGAGGCAATAGCCATTATCTCATCCTTTATAAAACCAAGAAGAAAGAAGGAAAGAAGGGAGAGAGGGGACAAATACATGAACAAATGAACTAAACTTTGATACACAAAGGGTTCTCTTCAGGTTCTTCTAAACCCTGATTGTCAGCATCAGCACATGAAGCTGGGGAAAACAGACATCTAGGGCTTCATGAAATAATGTGTTTATGTGCTCTATACTACACCCCCTCATATATATACATTTATATGTATATATATGTATATATTTTTTTTTCTGTTCACACAATCTCTCCTCCCCTCCCTCATTCCACTTCCAGCAGCTCAGGAAGGAGGAAAAGGAAAGTTGGTTTAATGCCAAGATCGCCCACCTGGAAACATTATATTCTTTAAGGAAAGACGCAGCCCAGAAACAGAAATTAGTTTATAAACTTTTAGAATAGCATTAACTTCTAGGTAAATATTTTTTTGAGGTAGGGTCTCGCTCTAGCCCAGGCTGACCTCACTCTGTAGTCTCAGGGTGGCCTCAAACTCACAGCAATCCTCCTACTTCTGCCTCCCAAGTGCTGGGATAAAAAAAACATGAACCACCACACCCAGATAGGTAAAGATTCTCAAAGAACTAGGCAACAGATTAGGATTGTATGCACATTTTGATTATTCCACTGTGAAAATGAAAGAATATGTGTACCATAATCTTCATTAATAATTAACATGAAAAAATGTTAGAAATTTGGCAAGGAAAATTGTTATGTTTTCCACATGGGTCTAATTAAACTTGATTTAGACTGCATAGTGCCTTCTTTTTTAACCTTGTTATTAAATGAATAAACAGCAAGGGAAAAAAGCTAAATTGTCACTCTTTCTGAGCTTTCTGTGGGAGGCTAATCTCAACATAAAGAAAAAGGTCAAAATGAATCAATATATGGCAATATAATTCTGTAGCTCACAATGAGAGCTTTGGACAAGACTTTCAAGGTCAAACTTGCTGATCTGCCACTGATGAGCTGTGTGACCTTGAAAAAACTGTTGAACTTTACTGTACATCATGAGTTCCTCATCTATAATGTGGAAATAAAGAGAAAGTAATAAGGTTGTTCTAATAACTGAAATGTATAATGAAAACTGACAATGCCTGGCACATACATGCTCACTAAGGTCCACCTACTATAGTCTCCTAGAACATTCTATATTTCTCTCTTTTGTCTTTTCTCATCCAAGGACCAAAGATTTTATAAACTTTGCATCATTTAGCTTCATCAACAAATGCCATCTAAACTTTGACACTTAGGTTTTCCCCAGATTAGAAGTTAATTTTTTCTTTAGAAAAAAAATACAGTTGGAGTGAGCTTTCTCTTTCCCTTTGGTAAGCATGAATGACATTTAGTTCCCAAATTTTGGGACCTAGGAAAGAAATTCACACTATCCTGACACAATCTTAGGCATTCAGGAGTAAGCAACCTGCTCACCTTCCCCAAAATTCTTTGTATAGTGGATCTCTTTTCCAATTATACTAAGTTCCCTGTGACTATTTCAAGAGAAAAGAAACTCAGAAAATCCATGTTAATAAGATCAGGAAATAGTCACATGATTCTAGAGACAAGAACACAAAAGTTCTAAGATGCTTGTATATTGTATGTAACTTACTCAGAAGAAAACCAGGCAGGACTTGTGGTTTATGAACTTACTAAGGACATCATGAAAAGTGTTGCTGAAATCCCAAGTTGAGACTAGAAAAGCATGAAGCTTTTACAAAGCTTAATATACCCCATTCTTTAGAAAACAAGTGAGAAAGGAGAGAAGAAAAAAAGATTCACACAGCACATCAGGCTGTAATGACATAGGTAAGTGGCATGAAAATTAAAGCCAAGTTATTCTAATAACTGGATCCTTACACTGGAGAATTGAAGCTAGCAGACAAGTGTTCTGATAGAGATCTGAGGTGAGTACTGGGCAGATGAGCAGTGTATGGGGCTGAGAATGCAGTGAAACAGCCACTGAGGTTTAATACTAACAGCTCAGTCATTGGCATCATCAATGGCTTAATTACATCAAAGGTATAAGGTAGTTTTGTATATTGGCATCCACACAGAAGTGTGTGTAATGGGACTTTTTATTTATTTATTGTCCATAATGAGTTACATTATTTAATGGGCAAACGATGAGTTGTTATCCCCAGTTCCCCGATGCCCCTCTTCCCCATCCCCAATCGGCTGGATATCCTCCTTCGTGGGCCATCTGGATCAGTCCTTGGGGCAGGGGATCATGGATAGCCTAGTAGTCAGCCTGGTTCTCCTGGCCCTAGTATGTTGTTACTCAGGAGTGTCTTGCCTCTGGAGATTCTCCCCACCACAGCTCTCACAGTCTTTCCACCTCCTCTTCTGCTCAGTTCTCTGAGTCGTGGTGGTGAGTATTAAGTCTGCTTTATTGTTGAGAACTTAGGGGTCTTTGTGAAACCAACGATATGGGATATTTTTTTATTGACGAGAATTCGTGGGAAATAAACCATATCTATTTGTGGTAGTTGTTAAGATACAAAAGTGAGGACGACTTCCTATCCCATGTCAGCCCCATGTTGAGTAAAATGTGTTGATTGTTATCTAGTGGAGGAAAAATGTCAAGTATGAGTAGAATTGGCAAAAGTGGCAAAACTACACACGTTAAACTGTGACCCTGAAAGTCTTCAGTAAACTCAGAGAGTCCTAGACTCCCTGTGAAACTGTTGTGGGTTAAACACTACATCGAGAGATGCAAAATCGGCCTTTAGAAGGCAAAAGATCAGAGGTCAGAGGCAGAGGAAGCTTCACAAGAATTGGAGAATCACCAGAGATTTGGGGTTGAATACCAGTTGATAGTTCCCAAGATTAAATATTAACAGTCTGAGGTAATGATGCAATATGTTCAAAGATCAGAGATTACATGGGAACTGGCAATCATGATCATTGACTAAGGGTGCCTCCTAATGACTTTGTTCACTGCATGAAATCTCTACAGGGACACCAGAGAGCAGAAACACATCCAAGAAAGTTTACTGCTAACTCCCAGAACTAGCAGACATGGAAAGTCAACATCTGGAATAGTAATTCCTCCATGGACTGGTTGCTTCTCCTCACCCATGGAGCATCATGGTGGCTGAGCCCTCCAATACAAAGCTGTCAATGGCAGAAAGCCAACTTACCATCTTCTAACTCATATTTAGTACTTTCTCTCTCTCTCTCTCTCTCTGCTAATCCAACTTGAATTTTCTCTTTCAGATGCTTTTGGTTGTAGATTGTACTGGCTGTAGATGAGTACATAGACCCTCTTTAAGAAAATCTGTTCTATCACTACTATGCTCCACTGTTTCTTGATTTCCTACATCATATATAAACAGGACCCCCAGACATTCTTAATACATCTCAAACACCAGATGTTTTCTCTAATTTCTGACTTTCCTGATACTCCTTACACAGATCAGTACTGAGCATGGTGTGGTAGTTTGAATACAATGTAAACCCCCCATACACACACACACACACACACACACACACACACACACACACATACACACACAATAATAGGCTTATATGTATGAACACTTGGTCCCCAGAAAAGTGGTACTCTTTTGGTTGTGGAACCTTTAGGAGGTAGAGTCTTTCTGGAGGAAGTGTGTCACTGGAAGTGGGCCTTGAGTTCTTATAGCCCAACCCAGCTCAGCCCTACTTGCTTCTGTCTGTCTCTCCGTCTGTCTGTCTTTCTCTCTCCCTCCCTGTTGTTGAGTGAACTGGCTTCCTGCTCCTGCCATGCTTTCTCCACCATGACAAACTCTACCCACTGCAACTGTAAGCCAAGCCCAACTCCTTTCCTTCCCTAAATTGCTTCTGTTTGAGTTTTTGATCCCAATGCACTAGGACCCTAGAGTTCCCCCAAGGCTCTGTCTCATTCTTTGTTAGGTGCTCCTCAAAGCACTCACTTTTCAGGTTTTTGTAAGGCAATGATTGTCCCCAAGACCTTACATGCTCCTAGTTTTCCAAAGCACTTACACAGAATGTACTAAGTACCAAATGTAGAAGCCAACTGCAAGAGAGTAATGTGACAAAATGTCAGGTGACCAAGATACAGAGTTGATGCTGTTCTTTGGCTTTATCTCTCAGGGTTACAACACTCTATTGACCCAATCTATCTCTTTCCTTCTAGCTTTCTACACTCCTCCATTGGGGTGACTTTATAGTCATGTTCCAAACTCCAGAGATCTGAGTCCTGGCTCAAATCTGCCAGTGTAAATGGCTCAGGTAAACCTTTATGTCCTTTCATGCAACATTTCAGAGACCTTTCTAGCCTTAAAGTTAAGTTCTTAATATACAAAGTTCTTCATCTCCCTGATCAGCCAATCAGGCCCAATAATGATATATGGATGAAATAATATTAAGTACATGCATGAAAATGTTATAGTGTGAGCCTAGGAGGTGTTCAGTGTGTAAAGTGCTTGCTGGGGAGGCTGAGACAAGAGGCTCTCTAGGGCCTCCTGGCTGGTCAGTCTAGCTGAATCAGTGAGCTCTGAGTTCAGTGACAGATGCTGTCCCCCAAAAATAAGATGGAGCAATAGAGAGAGAGAACCCAACATCGATCCCTGTCCTCCCCATGCAAGTATACACATGCAAAAATGTCCTAATGAAACACATTATTGTGTACAACTGATTTATGCTAAAATATTAACACACATCCTACTGTGTCAGCCATTCTTATCAGTCTTCAATCTCCACTGAGACATTCTAGAGACTCATATGGAGGCTAGGCCTCCTCAACTGCAGTCAACTCTGTCACCTGTGAAGCCCAAGAAAAAATTCTAGGTGGTCTCACACCCCCTGTCTCACCAGCCACAAAAAGATTTATAATCAGATTAACTAAACAATTATCCATTAAAAATGCTAAGAACAAAACAGGTCGTTTAATTATGTGGGGAAGAAGAAAACCTATCTATCTAGGTAAGAGAGTAGAAGCCATGAAGATGCAGTATTTGTTGACTTTTCTTTCTTATTAGAGAGAAACAAGAGTATTACACAGAGACCTAAAGAACTAGAAGAGAGAACCCAGATCTCAGGGCTCTTGAACACCCCACAGTCTATAGAAAGTTACCAAGATTATTAATCCCTGAGTTGGATAGAGAAGGGATTTTTCTCAAGAAAGTTTGTGAGAAAAAAAATAGGGTTTCTCAGTCTTAACAAGCCATGGCTCTATGGCAGAGCTAACTAACAAATCACAGAAACCCTAATGCAAAAACTGGAGAAAGGAAAGATCAGTACCACGTTAGACTTGTTTTGGGTCTTGCTGGAAAATAAAAGCTGATGTGGTAAACGAGATGTGGGGGAAAGGAAAATCGGCATTAGGGTGGGAAAAAGCAAAGGCAAAAGCAAAGTGAGTACATGGCTCCCTGACGAAGGAGACTAAAGGAAGAATGGATGGGCCGGCTGGCTAGAAGACACTTCATCCTGTTGCAGATCCGAGTGCTGCAAGACCTCTGCCCTCTTCACACTGAGCGTAAGCTGAACACAGGGACACCCTTGCCTTTTGCTTTGTTTTCTAACTAAGCTTTTCAGAATCGGTAATGAATAATGAATGAACAAACCTACTGCATCTAAAAACTGCATGCTCGAATACTCTGTCTCCTCTTCCTTGTCCTCATTCTTCTCATCTATCTTCTCTTCATCTTCTGAGTTCTGAAATGGTAGATTTTTGCATCCTTATTACTTCATGAGAGGCTTTTTAAAATCACAATTGATAAGTGTTTTGAGAAGATTTGATTTAGTGTAATATTATACAGCCCAAATGCTTTTTGTTTTCCTTCATGGATCTTTCAAACTCCTTTCTCTTTCAGGTACAAGAAATGCTGGCTTAGACGCTCTGCCATTGAGACAAGTGACAGATCTGATGACTGCATATCACCCACAGAGCGATGGGCCTGTTTAGCTTTGGATACTGTTGTGCTCATGACAACAGAGGTCTCTAACATAGCTTCCTACCTACTATCCCTCCAAAGCTCATCACAGTGAGAGCCCACGTGATTTTCAGCTAAACTTGGGCTGCTCCTGAAGGTTTTTATTTCACTGTCAGGCACCTTCAGAAGCAACATGACCATGTAAGGCAAAAATGAGCAGCAAGTTATCCCAGTGACAGGAGACAGAAATTGGCTAGGCAGTCAGAGTAACAGAACCCCAAAAGTGAATGTTCTTTTTATTCCTTGACTAAAAGCAGGAATGTCACTATGCTTGCAGAAACCAGGATATCACACCTGCCAGGAAAGATTTCTAGATTAAGCTTGTACCCTTCCTAAATGACAGAAACTCTGACCCTTACCTAAGGTTACTGGAAAAGCTATAAAATCTGGTCTTTGTCCATAGTAACCTGTGGACCTGGTATTTCTCATGTAGCCACTCCCCATATAAAAACTCAGATCTGAGTCTCCAGGTGGGCTTCTCACCACCACCCTGCTTGCCTCTCTGTGTAAAAGCTCTGCCTTGTTTCCTGGGGATCCACCTTGCTTCCCTCTCTTACATTTTAGGCTGAAATCCCCTTCGTTTCCCCCTTCTAAAGCTCTAAGCTTTAATAAAATCTTGTTGAACCTTATCCTCTGGTCTATAGATTTCATTCTCAGAATTCATAAGACAAGGATCCAGGAACACCCTAAATTTTGGTGCATCGGTGTATAAAGAACCCAAAATTCCTATATCGCCAGCAACTGAAGATGCTATGAACTCAAAATGTTTAAATAACTCAATGTGTCCTGCAGCAACATTACGTGCTTAAAGATACATTCTGTTAAGTATGAACTTACTCTTATCAGAACAATGCACATCTATATCAATCTTCAGTGTCTTCTTTCCTGTTGCTTTCTGCTTCTTCGTAACTAAGGCTGAGAACTCAATCTGGACTTAGGCTTCCACCCCACTCTCTCTTCTCTTACTCACAAGGTCAATCACCCTTTACTCTCCTTTTACTTAGCTTCTCAACCGTAATTTAACATACTCAGATCTAGCTCTGGGGCACTCGGGCTCAACTCCAAATGTCCCTAGCTACTGTCCTAACCACACTGGTTGGTTCAAAGATGGGCTTATGATCCAAGTGGACCAAATCTAACAGCATTCTGAGGATGTGAAGGAGCCATAGAGACTTGATCATGTTTCACCTAGAGCTGACAGGATATGGACTGGGAGTCCAGCAACTGTCTTGCCACTGCGGGTGGGTAGATAGAGACACTCTGAGAATGGGGATACAAAGAAGAAATGGAATCAGATAGAGAAATCAGTCTTGATCATGGTGATTAAACCCTGTGCTGAGCTACACCTCTAAGTCTTTCAGTAATTCTCCTTTTAGTGTAACCCATTTTCAATCAGGCCTTCTTTTATTTGCACTAAAAATAACCTTAATTAATACAATTGCCAAGACTTAGAAATCATGACTTGTTTTATTAATGTAGAAGTCAGAAATTTGGGGTTGAGCTAAGACATTGTTTCAATAGGAGTGTTTACGATGGTACAGCAGTTAAAGGTACTTGCTTGCAAAGCCTGCTGACTTGATTCCCCAGTACCCATATAATGCCAGACACACAGAATGGTACATACATCTATAGTCTGCTTGAGTGGCAAGAAGCCCTGGTGTACCCATATACACTCTCTCTCAAACAACTAAATAATATATTTAAAAAAATAATAGTGCAGGAGCTATAGAGATGGCTGAGCAATTAAAGGCACTTGCATGCAACCTGGTGGTCTGAGTTAGTTTCCTCAGCACCTACATGAAGACTGGTACAAAGGGATACATGCATTGAGTCCATTTGCATCAAAAAGGCACTAATGTGCCCCTACACACAGGCTCACACACTCTGTCTCTTTCTTCTCTGTCTCTCACTCTCGCTCGCTTGCTCATTCTCATTCACTCACTCAAATAAATGAAATAATATTTAAAATCTAGGAGTGTTGGCTCCATTGCACTGCAGATCATTCTCCCCCCTCTTTTGTCATTTTACCCTGGGTACCTGCTTCATTTGGAACCAGAGGGAAAACTTTGTCTAAAACACAAAAGTCTAAGACTGAAGTATAGAGAATTTTTCAAAAGAAATTTTGTGCTAACAAGGGAGAAAACACTCTCTGGGCAGCCAAAAGCCATAAACATGCTACAGCAGCTCATACAAATATTTTTAAAACACAACACAGGCCAAATTAAACAGGTTTTGGTGGCTGAAGTTGGCTTGTCAACCTCCACTTCTCATGTTCCTGGTTTCCTAGGTGATCTCATCCAATGCTGAGGCTCCATCTACCATCTCTGCACCAAAAATGTTTCCTTTTTATTTCTGACTCACAAATTCGACTGCCTACTCAACATCTTCACTTGGATGCTTCAACAGCATCTCAATTTTTCCAAAATAAAATTCAGTGTCTTCCCACCATCCTGATCCTCTCTTCTACCCCCAAAATGGCCTTTATCAGAGTTCTTACCACAAGGAGAAAAACAGAACAAGGGGAGACAACTTGTTACTTTGGCATTAAATTCTCTCTGGAAAGTTACAAATAGGGAGTCATAAAACAAGCCTGGTCTGAATGTGGGCACTGCAAGACTCCCCAGAGCATTTTAAGACTTTCAACAAGGAAACCAGAAACAATAAAATTCCAAAGATGCAAGTAACAATTTTACTCAGAAACAAGTTGGGATCATGAAGACACTCTCTTCTATAATTATTAACTTTTCAACAGTGAAATTATAGCCTCCTAGGTGTAATGACAAATGCGGGTGCCATTTATTACAAATATGTTCAACATTCCACAGAAATTTTTTTCTACCCTTTGAAATAGGATCATTATGACTCAGGTTTGTTTGGAAAAGACAATCTTTCAAAAAAGTCCGCTTTAATACTACACTGAAATTATTTTGCTACTTCCAACTGTCCAGAAAGTTATTGCTAATTTTAACTTGTGTTAATTATTTTCATTTTCCATTCTTTCAGATTGATTTTAAACATATGCAGAAGTAAAATTTCACTAAAACAAATGCAAAAGAGACACAGTCAAGGGATACCCAAACTACTCTCCTTCTCTATTCATCAGTATAGCTATAGTTTCCTAGCAAATATATTATCTAATTTGACTCTGGCAACATCTTGGGGGAAAAAAATGACTGAATTGCGGTAAAGCTAAGAAATCCCTGACTGAAGGAGAGAGCCCTCTGTGTCAGGTGACCAAGCACTACAGACTACACTAAACTATAATATAGAACACTGCATGGCAATGCTGTTTTCAGATAGGTTAAATGTAAAAAAAATTGCATGTTTTAGAATCTGTGAAAGACATTATCAGAAGCCTTACTTCACAGATAGACCCCACTTCAAGTTAGGAAGTTCAATGGACTGGAATCTGCAAGATTTGTTTCCTAATCCATCTCCCCTAGGCAGCTGCTGGCTGTGCATGCCAGAAGCTTCTACAGCACCTTTGTTGTTTTTTTTTTAAACAGGTGAAAAATTTAAAAAAATAGTAATTAGTATAACAAATGCCTTTAATTTGATGTGAGTTCCAAGACAGACTAATTTTTTTTTCATATTCTATTACTTATTTAATAGGATGTAATCAATTTCTTTTCTTTTCTTTTCTTTTAATTTAATATTTATTGTCCATAATGAGTTACATTATTTAGTGGGCAAACCATGCGTTGTTATCCCGACTTCCCCAATTCCCCCCCTACCCATCCCTGATCAGACTAATTTAAATTTAAACTTGAGTTTTCTTCAGTTCCAAGACCACCTAGGAATACCACTGGCACAAACACTATGCCAGGTGTGGAAGAATGCAATTACACCACTGATTTTATTGCTAACTCAACAAGGAACAGGTTAACACACACACACACACACACACACACACACACACACACACACACACACACAGTTGATTACTTTTAGGGTGACTCCAAAGATGATTTTCATTTATGAAGTATTATTATTATTAGGCTTGAAAGTTTCTTCTGTGACAAAGTCCATTTAATGATTTAAAAAAAAATCTTTGTTTCTAAAATACTCATCTGGAAAGGAGCCCTTTTATAACTAATTAATGTTTTAACTAAGGTAAACCAAACGTGCAAATCTGCATCAGCCTTGGGAGGAGGCCTTTGGATTTTAACATCCAAAGTTCATTAAAAAGAGAAAATGTGTTGCAAAAGTCAAAAAACTAGTTGCGTGGGATATGAATAAGACAGGCATGATCCATGAAAAGGTTCTTTTTCTATAAATGTAATTGCTTTATATTTTGCCTCCCACAGCACCTAGAGTAGTGTTTGAACTTAGACACTAGTGCACATGAGAAAGATAATAATGAAAATCAAGATAGCATCTTCTCTGTTGCAGTAAGTGTTCCTTCTTCCCAGTTTTTTACTGACTCTGGAGGAGAAACAGACTAGGAAGTTTTGGGTGGTGTCTAGTGTTAGCTTTTGTATCAAATTTAATATTGTCAGTTTTCAAGGACCTGCCAGTCTAGTCAATGGGGACAAGCAAAAAACATGCAGGTGGTATGCCTTTAATTATCCTTATCAACTTATTATAACATTTTAACATCATTCCCAGACTATGGGGTGTAGAATTAGGAGACCTACTATATAGCCAGTTACTAGATGTGATATTGATCAAGTCAGGTCTAGGAACCTGTTTCCTCACATATTGCCTCCCAGTCCCTCAAGGCTAGAAAAAAAAAATCCAAGCAAGAGAACAGCATTTCCATTGTAAACCCCAAAGCCCTATACAATGTAAATTGTCACTCGGGGATACTAGTAAAAAGTCCTGTTGCTCAGAATATTACGATGACTTCCTTTAGGAGATCCCTTAAGATGAGGCCAAATGAGTAAACCCAACCATTCTCTTGCAGGCTTACAAACTCCTTACTGCTAAAGGATAAACGACAACTGATTAACCTGCCAGATGCAGGCCTGCAAAACCTGGTCCCTGTGCATCCTTACCTCTAACTTTACTTTTTAAAGACAGCAAATATCCTTCCCGATAAAGTTTTCTTCCACAATACTTGGCCCGTGTATTTCTGGTGGAATTTGCTATAATTATCCTGTTAACTCAGAAGTCTATAGACAGCTGTTAAAACACCTTTTTCATTATCCTGAGACCCTGCCTGAGCTTCTGCAGGGCAGGGCACAGCAAAGCAAGGCCTTGTTCTTATCAGTAGTCCCCACATCTAGTACAAAGTCCAATCTATGGTAACTCAATAAATGTTCCTTGAATGACAGGTAAGGGAGATCCATATGTGCACAATAGGAAACAATGGAGCTAAACCTAGAATGTAAAAAGGTTGTTAAATGAAAAAGACTTTTAAAAGCTCTACTGAAAAGATGATGGGTTCACATCTCTTATCCAGGTCCCCTAAAGCCAGAGGTGTATCATTTTTTTAATTTTTACAATTTATCTTCTTATTTTGGCATGTGTGTAGTATGTATGATATGGCATACATATGTACTTGTGCATGTGTGCAGAGATCAGTGAATGTCCTCTTCTATTGCGCTTCTGCACTGTTTCATTGAGACAGAATCTCTCACTGAACCTAGAGCTGGTTAGACTGACCAGTTAGGCTTAGCAATTCTCCTGCCTCCACCCTCCCCCAAACACATACAGGGCAGGGGTTTCAGGCATGAATGGTCACTGTTCTTACATAGGTGGTGGAGATCTAATTTAGGCCCTCTCAGCCTTAATGCCTGCAAAACTAAGCCATCATCCCAGCACCCAGACATGTCTGGAATCTAGAACTTTTGACATTTTGAAGAGTAATATGGTATGTGTGCATGATGTTCCCAGGAGGATCTAGGATATTACCCCATATTCAAACACAGGAGAAATGCTACACCACACTTAAAAGTAATTCCAGTAAATGATATAAGCATACATTGTTCTTATTCTTTATAACACACAATTCTACCCCTCCCCTCTCCATCCCCCTCTCTCATATATATATATATATATATATATATATATATATATGGAAGCATGTGACAAAACTCTCTTGGAGCTGGGGACATAGTTCAGTGGATAAAGCACTTACTACGCAAGCATAAGTACCTGAGCTTATATCTCCAGAACCTATGTAAAAGCTGGACACTTTCAGAGACATCTGTAATCCTAGTGTACCTAAGACAAGAAATCAGAGATAGAAAATTTTCCTGTAAACTTATGGGCCAGCTAGCCTGACAGCCCTGAATAACAATGACTAAGAGAACTTCCATCAAAGTGGAAAGTGAGGACCAACACCCAAAGTTATTCTCTAACCACCACATGCACAGGACACATGTATATTCACACTCACACACATGAACATGCATTTACACACACACTCATACTTCATAACAACTTGACCCCC
Source organism: Zapus hudsonius (assembly GCA_004024765.1). Taxonomy (NCBI): domain Eukaryota; kingdom Metazoa; phylum Chordata; class Mammalia; order Rodentia; family Dipodidae; genus Zapus; species Zapus hudsonius. Next base: position 51,884 of record PVHP010000455.1, on the reverse strand, counting down.
AACAACTCTCATCTATGCAAATAATGCATTCAATACTTTCTTAGCTGAACATGTATTCTTTCTCCTTAAGTATACCCCACTCATCCATCTAATTTAATTTTGTAAAAAGAATTATTTATTTGTAAGGAGAGAGAGAGAGAGAGAGAGAGAGAGAGAGAGAGAGAGAGAGAGAGAGAGAGAGAGAGAATGGCTACCTCCAGGATTTGTTACCACTGCAAACCAATGATGGAGGTTTTAATGGCCATCAGACTTTGCAAGTGAGTGACTTTAACCACTGAGCAATCTCTCCAGCTTTTAGATATACAAAGGACAGGCTCTTTGCCAAATAAGTCATAGTCTCATTTATAAAATTTTCAATATAGACATATAAGCAAAATTAATCGTGAGCAATTGCTGCATGGCACAGGAGTAATATCAGTCAGCTCCGTCTTGAGTGGAAATGCAATGTTCACAAAAACAAAAGACTTTAAAGAGTTGGTGAGCCCTCACTAGATCTGAAGAAAAATGAATGGTGGGGACTGCTTCAAGGACTTTTTAATAGTTATCAAAGACAATGGAAGGATGAAATTGGGAAAGAAGGAGGCCAATAGGCCAGAGAAGCAAAGGTAAACTCCAGTCTCAGCACAGTCTTCCATGACTGCATGATGAAAACCCGAGGACAGCACCCTGCCCCACAGGACAGCAAAGGCAAGACATGGGGCAGCTGGGGGGCAAAGACAGCCTACAGGAGCTTGGCCATTCCACCTTCACGTGACTTCCAATTTTCCTCTTGGCGTCCTCCCACAAGCTCTGTGAACTACACTTCTTTTATGAGCCTAATATTTTCCAAATGAATTATGCCTCTAAGGGTTTGATTTGAGGACAAGACATCATTTCCTCAAGAGTCCTTCATCCTGAGCAGCAGCACCCCCCCAAAAAAAAAACAAAAAAATAGCTTTCTGGGCAGGGCATAGGAGGAGTACAACTGGCTTTAAGCAGAAAGAGCTGGGCCACAAAGCACATTAAATACAGCTTCACTTTCTCCTGCAGTGCCACAATAAAGTACAGCAAAGAGTGAGTGCAAGTCTTATCCTTCCTCCTGGGCATTTATCACTGTAATCCTTGTGCTTTCTGAAGTTGCTATGGTCTGTCTGTATATCATTCATAAATACCCACCTCCTTTTTAAAACAAGGAGCTCACTCTCCAATGGAGATTCTGTTTGTATTTTTCAGAAGGCAGCGAGATAGCTGTGGCTCTTCCAACCCAACCAAAGAGCCACAGACCCATAGATGAGCCACCCCAGACCTACCATGGAGGATCCACATGGAACCCCACAGAGAGTGGTGGGATAAGCAAGAGACCTATAACCACAGCCAATCAGTCAACCCTAGATAAGCCAGCGAGACAGACACAAACAATCTTCAATATAACCTAAAGTAGAAATACAGAGGCACCTAAGACCCCAACAATAAAGCAGCCTTAATACTCACCCACCATGACTCAGGGAACTGAGTGGAAGAGGGGATGGAAAGATTTTAAGAGCCATGGTGGAGGATAATTTCCAGAGACATGCCCCCCTCAGTAACAACACACAAAAGACAGGGAACCAGGTTGACTCCTAGGCTATCCATAAACCCCCCTACCCCATGGACTGATCCAGACTGCCCACAGAGGAGGATACCCAGGTGACTGCGGACAGAGAAGAGGGAAGTCGGGAAACTGGGGACACCAACACATTATTTGCTCATTCAGTGTATGTAAATATGGACAATAAAGATATATTTTATAAATATAAATAAATAAAAATGAAAGATTTAAAAACATAAAAAATAAAACAAAGAACAAAATTATCTTGCTATTAACATGTTCTTTCCTTTAGTTAAGGAGGGTTTAAATGAACTGTTATGAGAATTGCCTTATACCTTATATGATTATTAGAAATATGCTGAGTCCTATACAAATTCAGAGGGAAAATCACAAGTTCAAGGCCTCACTTCTCATAAAGAACATGGCAATAGAAACAGAGCCAGATGTGTCAAAGTCATGAATTCATTTTCCTCCTGTTAGAAATTTGGCTGGGCTGGACATAAATTACTGGGACACTTCCATAGACAACAATGTGTTCAGATAACATGGCTACAAGTAAAAGTTCAGTTTTAAAATAAAGAGCCTGAGAAATATTTTAAAGTTCTAGAAATTCACAATGAACTGAGAGATCAAAATACTGCATTGAAGAGTCCCAAGGTCATTAGTGATGTAAGGTATATAGAAGTAGAAAGATGGTGTGTGTGTGTGGGGGGGGAGAGGTAACTAGATAATCAGGCCCTTTCCTCGTCAAAAAAATGAGTTTGTGATAAACCCAAAATAGGTCTTTTCTAGATAGGAATAAATGCCCTGTTTCAATTAAAAAATAAAGACCTCAAAAATTTTCAAAAAAGACAATAAGCTTTAACCACTTTCCACAATAATCTACTTTATTAAAATGCTAGTTTATGAAATAAAAATGACCAAGTGATTAAAAATTACTTTTAAGCATACCTATATGTAGGCTCCAAAGCAATTTTTTTATTTTACTTAGTATAAGACAGTTGGGCAAGTGCTACTATTTTTCACCATCTCTAGTTAACTAAAGAGAGCATCATACTTGTCACTAGAACAGAGCAGAAATATCAAAAGATCACTCTTGAGCCCTTAGAAAGAGTCTAAAACATCCCCCTCTACCTGAAGGATGAAATAGACAGTGGAATCAGAGTTTGACAGAAAGTGAAGAGTGGAAAAGTCAGAATAAACACAGTGATAAAGACAGAAAGAAACTCGCCATCATTCCAGAATGTCAGAAAGGAGAGACAGTCAATGACTGCACCACCCAGAACACACTGGATCTTGTCTTAAGGGAAATAAACATCTGACATGGGAAAATAGTAATAAAGAGGATTGAATAGAAAAGCCAGTAAGACAACAAAGGCAAACAAGAGGAAATAGACCAAACCACAAATCATTTGAAACAAGGTCTCCTGCACCATAAAAGTATTCTGTTACACTGGAAGAATGCATTCTGGGTGTATAATTGCAGTGACAATCATCCCCTGAGACTGTCCTCTTTCCAGTCTTCAGGGAGGCTGGTGGTGAGCATCGTTATCTTACTGTCTCTATTGAGGATCAGGGTTATGAAATTCTTTGTCCTCAGCACAATGTATGCTCGGGAGTCATACTTGCTTTGAGTATCTCAGGACCTGAAATCTAAAACAATTCCAATATAAAAGGAAACCAGATTTCACCTTTCACACATCTCTCCCTCAACTCTCCAGAATCACATCCATCAAAACTCATCTCATGCAACAAAGGAACAAATATTGATAAATATTAAAGATAATGTTCACTGAACTTGGGCATAAAATATATAGATTATGTACCCATAGAAGAAGAGTCATCCAAGAGATACAGTTCATCTTTCAAGAGTCAACTGTAGTCATGAGCCCTGTGCCCACTGAGCTCCAGTGTCCATTAGTAACTGGGGGGACTACAGGAAGGAAGCATGGATAGTCTCCTTTCACGCTTCTCACAAAGCACATTAGGGCATCTTTCTGTTGATACTTCTCTGATACAGTATCTCTGATAAGGTGTTCAATAGAAGCTAAATACTCTGATAAGGTATTCAGTAGAAGCTAAATAAATACCTACTATGAGTAAAACATCTTGCTGTCAACACGCCTATAGGTTATGTGGGGAAACTGACAATGTCCATGCAATGTGACCATCATCACCCAAACATGCAGGCGTGACACCAAGGTACTATCTCTGGAGGTCTCCCTTTTTCACTCCATACTTCAAACCTAGCACACAGTTATGTCACCTCCTTCTCTATGCATCCCACTCAGTTCTTTCCATCTTTTCTGTCCTGTACAAGCCATGATCATTTCTTCTAAACTACAAGAGAAAAAATCCTTAAAACATCCATCCATATCTAATCTTAGACCCCTTAAAATCCATCTATCTAACCTCTTGATTGCAACAAAAGTAAATCTTGTCAAGCTGGTCACTTCAATTTTATGTTAGGAACTCTTGTGACTCCTGGAAAATGATTCTTGTACCTATGTTCCTCAGCTCCCAGCCATTGGGGTCTTTTGTCCATCAGAAGTTCAAAGTCCCTTCCATTACATATTTTAATTATTCCTTATCCTTTGGTTTCTTAGAGCACCACTACTTCCTTAAAAACACTGCCTCAGTTTCCCTGACTAGGCCAAATCTCCTCCAAGGTGGCTCTCTGTGGAGCACTTCAACAGAAGTTATATAACAACATCTTTGTAATTACTTTTGTGTACAGCTTCTCTATCAGAGGACCTAGAGAAATAGAAACCTTGCCTGGTTTTGCTCAATATGGAAAATGATCACACCCAGTAGGAACTTTTGTTGAATGAATGAAAATTAAAAAAAAAGATAAATCTAAAACACAATTAAACCACACTGAGAAAGACACTAAAAAGAAGCCCTGAATAATTTTAAGCCAGAACCCTTCTCTTTTATAAGAATGATTCCTTACAACTCTTTGAGGTCTCTTCACCCCAACATGGTTGGTTATATAACACAATATCTAGGTGAGTAGAGAAAGGGTACTGAAGTGTCTCAATCTGTCCTTTTCCCTCTCCCAAGGCTGGGACATGAAACAGACAAAAGAAATATGATCAGTACAAGATCTTGTATGATTGCTCTTGATAAACACAGGAGAAAGGTAGGGGAACAACCCAACTGAACATCTGTTGAAGATAACACTGCTTCCTGAACCTCCTAAAACCTAATAAGTTCATCTTCCTGTGGAAGCCTTCCTAGGATGAAGATTCGCATCATTACATGAAATGAAATATCCTTTCCCTTCCTTACAATGTAAATGGAAGACTAGAGAAATATTTTTCCCAAAGTCTGCTATAATTAATTTCCCCATTCCTCATCTAAGCTAAACTACTCAAAATGCAGGAGTTGCATTTGATACAGTGATACAGCTCCAATTAAGTGTCTGATCTGGTTTGATATCCAATTCGTCAGGAACACCCATGGGTTCTGATCACACTCTGTAATTGCTCGTGGCTTCTGTACAGTAGTATGGTAGTCAGGGACCTGAATTCAGGAGTCACATTGATGGCTGCACAAGCCTAGGACCAAAGGGCAACCTCTTCAGCCTTGCTCATTCTGCAGAGGCTAAAAAGAGCATACGAAGAAGAGAACTGAAAGAAGTGACAAAACTCTTTAACACACTACCTGGGTGCCACTATTAACTGTTAGCTAGTATCATTAATTACTATCAATGAGGAAGCAATAACATTGAGGAAGCCTCGAGCATTGAGTAAAGTAGAGTTGTAGCTATAAGGTAACACAGAGAGACAGTGTGGCCGTACTTCCGCCAGTGCTGACCTGACCTACATCCTTGTTACACATCCAGGACCGAGTCATTATTTACACCCACTCAGAAAATAAGGATGTGGATAGTCCTTGCTATGCCAAACACAATGTATATCTTGTGTTTACTCAGTGCACTGCAAAGTTCAAAATACAAAGCACTATTTGCAGAGTTTTTTTTCTTTTCCCTTTGGCAGGACTTAAGTAATATGTTGAAGCGTTCATCGGCCAGTCCAAATCTGACCTGTAAAGCTTACACACGTATATAAGATAATATAATCTGATAGGAAAATGAGGTTTAGATTGATGATCACTGCGAATAGAACAGCTGCTCGTTAGTAACACCCAGTTCTTCATACCTGCTCTGGAATCCTCTACAACAGGAATTAAATGTAGTTTGGAAACAAATATCTTACCACATAGTTTTCATAAAAAAAGATTTCATATATTTTGTAAGTAGCTTATTTTATCCAGGAAAGCTGTGTAAAGGTGAATGATATGAAACTTTAATCTGTATAGAAAGTTTAAGTATCTTGTCACCCATAACTCACAAGTCACCTCTGAAAAGCAAGGTTGAGCAGCATTAAAAGAAGCACCAAGTAAAGAAGCTTTTCTACTGCAGTCTCTGAAGTCTGCAGGGCTCTGGAAGTATGCCTGCAGCCAGAAAACAAAGGCACCTCTGCACACTTACTATGCATGGGCTTTTAAACAGCCACCTGCTCTCAGTACCGGGTGGAGAATGGTGAGAGCAAGCCTCTGAGATGGTAGTATTCTCTTGTCTCCTCCAAGTCCTTCCCAACTCAAGACAGCAGCTGAATGCCTCCAAGCTATGTGTCTTTGTGAAAGCAAACTGCCCAGAACATCCTTTTCAGGATAAATTTCTGCAGTTCTTTGCTACACACAATAGGCATTAGCCCACCATGTCCCACAAAAGAGTAATGGGTGATTTTCTTTCAAAGGGAGTAGTAAATGGCATTAATAACTCCACAATACTTCACTTCTGAGGTCAGATTGTATACATGTAGCTATCTAGAAAAGTATTTTCTACACAGAAAATAATTCCCATCAATAACAATATTTATCAACCTAACCTGAAGTATTTTCTGGGTAGTTATTTGCAAGTCAGTATGCACAAAGGAACAGATAATGCCAGGTTTCAGGCAAGCCTCTCAGTTCCAGAAGAACACTAGAAACCCCTGAAGAAGACATATAGCAACTGAGCCGGAAGGATCATGCCTGGGATATGTCTGTATCTTACAGCTGGGACAAGCCATGAGGACTCTTCTCACAAGATGACCCCAGGCTGAAGGCCCTGGAGATGGGATGGAACACTGCTTGACTACGATTTTGACTACCAGAGGTCTTGGTAGTTCCTTTTATCATTTGTTACAGGAGGATACGAATTATGATTTGGATTTTAGATGCCCCACTATGAGTCAACCATGATGACATATACCAGCAATTGTAGGACCTGAGAAGCTGAGGCAGGATTGGAAATTTGAAGCCAGCTTAGGATAACTTTCTTTAAAATAAAACAAAACAAAAACAATATGTAACAAGACACTTGAAATATTCATGAAGAGCTCATGTGCTGAAGGCTTGGTCCCCCAGCTGATGTTGCCACTGGGAGGTGGTAGAAACATTAGGAGGTGGGCATGATCTTGAAGGGGATACTGGGACCCTGGAATCTTCCTTTCTCTGTTTTTCATCTGGCTTCCCTCTGTGAGTGACTTTATGCTGCCATGCCCTACTTGCCACGATGATATGCCTTATCACAGACCAAAAGCAAAGGGGTCAAGTGACTATGGGCTGACACTTGATTGCATACCTAAATCTTTCCTCCTTTCACATCATTTATTACAGGTATTTTTTCACAGTGGTGGAAAGATAACAAGGTAAGGTGAGGAAAAGGACGAGGCACGACAGCTAGGTTAGCCTTCTAAGTCATGTTACCTGGCTCTATAAATCTTTGACTTTCCATCTATAAAACGGAAAATAGTAATAACTTCATAAGCTCTTTTACCTATTAAAGGAGACCATGAAATGGAGCTTTCTTCTAGGCTGTTACAAAAGATGTGAAATTCCATCATTTTGTAATGTCTTTTAATCACTCTTCCTTATTTAAGGCTCTTCCTTATTGATGGGAGTTGTTTTTGTTGTTTGCTGTTCATTGATTTTGTTTGTTTGTTGTTTGTTTCTTTATGCAGAGATGGGAATTGAGCCCAGGCTCTGAGCATGCTACACAGGTGTCCAGGTATTGGACAGTCAAGCTGCACACCTGGACCCCAGAAAGTCCTTTTGCTAGTATCACACACATGCTCGAAGATCATGTTGAAACCAACAACAAAAATAAATAAATAAATAAAAATTCAAATACTCAAAGCAATACTCAAAAGGGCTTTAGTGATATTTTTTGTCTTCCAGAAAGAGCTCTATAAAATGCAAACTCATCTGCAGGTTTAGATGACTACAAGCCTACAAGTTATCTCATCATTTACAATTGTCCAGGTCACATACCTTTCTCCACCTTCGCAAAATTTCCTTGAAGCTTATTTTGACTCTCTATTCCTTATCTTCCTCCTCTAATCAATTAATTGTGATAACAATCTCCATGACTACAGATTGCAACACTTTTCATGAATGTTCCATGGAACTCTCATATTGCTTGTTTTTAAATGCCAGGGAAGAGGGGGGCCAGCAGGAAAAGAAGAAGGTATTCTACAAATTTTCCAAGTTATCAATATGCACATTAAAGCATAACTTTAAAATAGTAATGCCATAATTACAGATTAACACCACAATGGTAAACCGATATGCAGCATATGAACAAATTAAATTGACTTAATATAATAAATGTTAAGAATATGAAGCAATGGATCTCTAATTCAATTCTACTGTAAATATAAATAACCATACTGGAAACTATTCAGGTGTACCTCCTAAAGCTGAACATAGTCACATCAAAAGACTCAAAAGTTGTACCCACGAATGAGTTTGGAGTGTGCTTGCTTGTGGTGCTGGTGGTGGGCTTCTGTCTCTGTCTCTGCTTGCTTCTGTGAAAGGGGGGCCAGCCTTTTTCCTTAACTTCCCCTAGATATGTTCAATAAATATTTTCCTCCCCCCCAAAAAAGTTGTACCCACACATACACAATAATAAATACAAACCCAAGAGCTCCAAGTAACATATACATGAATGTTCATAATAGTATTATATTTGCTGATACTAGAAATTAATATTCATAATAGCATTACATTTGCTGATACTAGTGTGTACCATGAATAAAAAAAGGATTATCCAACAAGGCATTCAAACTCTAAGAAGGGTAGAGTGTGAAACAGTACTTGGGAGGGGGTAGGGTTGGGGCATATGGGAGATATTGAATGAAGAGTACAAAATTTCAGTCAAGAGGAAGAAATTTAGGAAATTTAGTGGCTAATATGGTGACTACATTCAATAACAATACAGGGTATACTTGAAAATTGCTAGGGAGCTTTTAAATGTTTTCATATAAGTATGTGTGAGGTAATGTATTTGTTAGAAGTTTTATATATATTAGCTGGATTCAGTCATTTCACAATGTATATACTCACATCATAACATATTGAGCACAATAAATATATAAAATTTTGACTATTAAAATAAATGCATACATCATACACAAGCAAAATCAATAAGCAAAAATAAAAAATAAAGACATAAAAGATTATGGAGGTGTGAGTACATTTACAGAAACGCTCAAAATTATGAAAAGTGACTTACAAAATATCAAAGTGGCCCTCATGGAGGAGGGAGTGACTAGAAGGGGTTACATGGGAAGATTCAGGGAGGCTAAAACTTGCCAGAATTGTGTTCCATCAGAGTGTCTATTGAATGAAATCTCATGGAGTTATGTATGCCCACATAATCTGCACTTGTTTCCATTTGTATGCTTAACTACAGTAAACTTTGGAAGACACAAACTCATCCGGATGCAGTCAAACAAGGAACACCATTTAAATGTCCAGTAGCATACACTTTAACCAGTCTAAAGAGTAAGAGAGGCACCCAGTCAAGCTCCAACTCTCTCCCAACTTGTGTGTTTGACACACCTAGAGAAATGTGGGGGTAATTACAAGAATCCAAGAAGGCACTGCGGGAGTCTTTTACAAACATAAATTGGTACCTTGGGGCTTGTTCTTAGATGCTGGTACAGAGCACAGCAGGTGGAGATGAAGAGCAAGGTGAAGCTAAGGAAACGTCAGAGAAGTCTGGGAGCTGAGGGTTACTTTCAGTCTTCAGGGTCAGTGCCATCCGTTCTGTGTGAAACCGGCATATTTTGATTCTTACAACTACAGACCAGAACCACTCTATAATAAGCTTTTCCACCATAAGGAGTATTTCAGCTTGCATATGAAAACAGGACTCTTTCTTTATTTAGGGGATATCAAATATTCTTTTCTTTCAGTTTCTCTCCCATTCTGTCTTTGACTCCTTTTAGTCTTGAAGCAACTTCCAGCTTCTTAGAATATCTTTCTAGATGTTCTGTTTCTCCCTAGATTCCAGGTTAGGAATTATCCCAATTCAGGCAAGATAGTGTTTGGAATACCACACATGTCCACAGACTTAAGAGTTCCTTCAGTCCAAAGACTCATCTGTTCATCTTTCTGGAAGCCCGTTAAAAACACAGGATCCCAGGCCACACTCCAGACATAGCGAGTCAGAATACGAATCTTAAGAGGCTAGCCAGTGACTCATGTTAGTAAAGGTTTGAGAGGCACTGGTGAGGCTCATGTGGAAGGTTACCTGACCCAGGAAATGGAGTTCATTCAAACAGTCCCTATATCAATGGCCTCATCCCCCATCTAGGCCTACACTTAAAGCACTTTTTTTTTTCCTGGAAATTGGGAGTGGACAGAATGCAGAGGGCATAAAAGAGGTCTATAAAAGGTAAGATGAAAATGCATTTATGGCCTCATTTCTCTGTAGCTCTCCGGAAAGGATGATATGTGAGAGCTGAGGTAAGGAGAAAAGGGCAGTCTACAGAGGCCACTGCACATAGTGGGATCTCAGATACATCACCTATTCTCATCTGCCTCAGTATTTTACCTGTTTGTGAGGGATAAGGAATGGCACCTACTTCTGAGAGTTTGCTGTACAAAGGAATCAAATACAAAGTGCTTGAAACCATGTAGTACATGTTACATAATAAAAGTATACTGTAAGAAGAGTAATGGATGGAGACGAATCCCACAGGAAAGTTAGCCGTCTTGTTAAACACACTTTTATTGATTCTCTATATACCAGATGTGCACAGTTGTGTTCCCAGGGATTAAAATAACTGTTTAGAAAGATTTCACAGTGAAGTAGGGTTGAAGAGAAAAGGCTACAAATACAGAAGGGGTTCAGGATTTGGGGCTCTTTTCTATTTATTTTATTTTATTATTACTTATTAAGGAGAAACTTTGTATGAACAGGTCATGTGTTGGTACCACTATTCTCACCCCCCCACCGCCCTCATTCCACTGAGGACCCTCGTTGGGGGGATTTCTAGTATGTTGTTCACTATTAGATAGACCAGTCTGTGGTTGACAATGCCAGAAATGGATCTGAAATTCTCTTTATTTTTAGTCAATGAAATTATTAGCTTTGAGCTTCTTGTATAAGTACAATGTCCTATCAATAAAGTGGGCTTTCTTAATTACTGTTCAGGTTGTGTAGAATTTAATGTTTAAAGGACTGACTTCGGGAACACCTAGCTTTATATGCCTACTTCCTTTCGCGGCAGGACAGCTTCCATATTGCTATTTAATGATAGGATAGATTAAATTATTCAAGAATGATATCGACTTCATAACCACTAGGAACTGCTGGCTTTTACCTTAGACTATGTGAGGCACAGCATGTTCAAAGAAAGCTCAGATACTGATAGTTATGGAAAGTGATTAGATTTCAAACACACCTGAGAGGGATTCTCTGTAATACCCATACACCCATGGCAGGATGGGAAGTGGGGCCCAGACAATTCCCCTGAAGGTCCTAGTGAAAGACAGAAAAAGAAAACAAAAAGGAAAAGGGGGAAAAGAGGAAAAAAGGAACAAAAATGTGGAGTAGCATCTCACAGGGTAAATTTACCACTTTTCAGGCTGTTAACAACTAGAAACTGTGATTTATAGCATAGGTGGCTTTATTTGTTTAGATCTGAAAAACTATTCTTATGTATTATTTCCCAGAAGGAAGAAAAAAAGGTTCTGTCTACTGAAATATAAACACAATTTCTTATTTCCTTCCATTTCAAATAATAAATGAGCCAGAAACAGAACAAAAGTTAACAATTACCAGCTCACCTTGTGTAGCTCTATGGGGGTGTAATAATCCAACCCAGTACTACAGAGTACAAGGATATCATTTCAGAGCCTGGTGCCCTTATACAACACTGTGAGGCAACCACCAGCCAGAAAGGGTTATTACTACTCCAAACAGCAACAGAGGAAGCCAAGGCCCTGGAGGTCACACGGCACAGGCTCCAGGTAGAAGAATCCTTTTCAAAGCCAAGTTTTAGTCCCAGGTTCCTCTTGAATTGCTCCCCATTCACCTAATTCAATTTAACTCTCCCACAGTTAACAGACTCAGAGAAGGTAACAAAATTCCCATAATTTCTTAAGTCCCCAAGGAAGCAAATATTTGTAACCTCATCCCTGGAGACGCTCAGCATGTGCATTCAGCTTCCTTCATTTCTTCTCACCCTCATCAGAGATGTCAGTAAAGAAGCAAGCTAGACAAGATGGGGTAGAAGCGCCCACACCAAGGACTTATGGCACCAACTGACAGTTCAGAGATGATCTTCTGCTTAGCAAAATATCATTCTATGAAAGGAGACACGAGCCCCAAAACAACCACTTAAAATGACCCAGACTCAGCTGACAAAAGTACAGATACTTTACCAAAATGAAGATAGTTTGAAAACCAATAAGCAAACTAATTTTTCCCCAAAGACTAGGATTCAATTTCTTATACCACTCCCCATACCAGCCCCATCCACACAAATTAAAACTCTTATCCTCCTTGGTATTCTTTAAGGTATTTTTTAAAGCTCTCACCATGGAATTTCTAGATCAAAGAGAAAGCAGATAGGTGTACTATTCTCACATCATGCTAGACACATTTCCATAAGCTCAGTTTTGCTTTGATTTTACAGTTCTGGAAAGGAAATTGATGGCCCAAATGGCAATTAACTTGCCCAGGTCCTACTACAAATATGCAGTGGAGCCATGTTTCATATTGCACTCTGCCCCAGTCCAAAGCCATCTTCTCTGCAGTGTACCAACTTGTCTCCAAGTGTGATTCATGGACGGGGGTGGGGGGGTATTCACATCAGCAGAAGCTTAGTTAGAACTGCAGAGTCTCAAGCACACTCCCAAGCTTACTGAATGGGATACAACATTCTTACAAGATTTCCCGGAGCTTCTGTATGGGTTTGAGAAGTGAGGCTACAACATATCACTAAAGACAGGAGACTGTGTCTCTACCCACAGGGAAATAGCCTCAGTTGCAGTGGTGTTAAACCTCATTTAGCATCATGACTCTTAGGCCCAACACACTGAAGCTACATGATGCCAAGGAGTACATGCCTGTTTGCATAATCAGAGATTTAAAAAAATTAGAGAAGATTCCATTTTGATTGTGTTCCAAAAATTAGTATATTACACTAGTATGTCTACTACCACAGTCAAATCTTAAAAGAGAGAAGCTCAGCATAGCCTGCTGAGTCAGCAGGCCTTCTGTTGACTTATAAGACTGAATATGGGATTTGTTTCTGGTGGGAAATCCAGAAACATGTGCACCTGAAGAACACACAGCATTTGCTATGAAAACCATACCAGTGACTCAGAGGCAAAAGGAATTCATTTAATTCAGAGAAAACACTCTTGGTGTTTGGTGAGGGTGTAACAGAATCTAAAGTACCTAAAGACAGACAAGGAGAAAGGAATATGTCATATGTATTTATCAGTAGCAGAAACCAACTTGAAACTAATGCCCTATTCCTGTATGTCTCTTTTCTTGCCACTTTTTAACACTCCCCAAATCCACCATGGATTTCTTCCTATATTTTTATTGAGATGTAACTGGTATTCCTTAGAATTCACCCTTTTAAATTATGCAACTCAGTAGTTTTTAAAGTTATGTGACCATAACCATCATTAGCTCGGAATTATCCAAAACATTTCATCACCTCCAAAGGACACATCATACCATCAAAGGTTACCTCCCGTTTCTCCCTCTCACATTTCAAGCACATTGCATTTTCCTATTCTGAACAGTTCATAAGCGAATCATATCATCGTTGCCTGTGTATTTAGCTTTTGTTCACATAGCATGTTTTCAAAGCTCATCTATGTTGTGGCATGAATCAAAACGTCATTCCTTTTTGTGGCTAAATTGGTTGGTGGACACTGGTTTCTTTATCTTTTAGCTTTTAAGACTGATGCTGCTAGGAATATCGATTTCAAGTGTTTAAGTTTTCGGTTTCTTTGGGTATAATATCTGGGAGTGGGATTGTTCTTTGCATAGCCAATGTAACATTTGGAAGAACCACTTGTACAGTCCACATTCTATCAACAACACAATATATGAAAGTCCAAGTTCCCCTGTGCCTTTCTGATCATAGTCATCCTGGTGAATAGGAGGCAGCATCTCATCGTGGTTGCCATTTGCATCTCCCTAAATGACTAATGGTGCTGAAACATATTCTCAAATTTCTTCAAAGACATAGCTATTCAAATCCTCTGCCTACTTCGAAATTGGGTTATTTGCTTCCATATTGTTGAATTATCAGAGTGCTTGCTATTTTTGAAACTCCAGTGAAGAACTCTCTTCCTGGAAAGTCCTTCCCCATTATCCAACATTCTTCAACCAAGCCTGCATGTTAATGAATTTCTCTGTGCATGGAACCACTAAGGTCTAAAGGCCCAGGAACACTGGCTGCCCCTTGCTGAACCAGTCTTTCCCTTTGCTGTCAACCCTGAGATTTAATTTTCCCCCAAAGACTAGGAATCAATTTCTTATATCACTCCCCTTACCAGCCCCATCCACACAAATTGAAACATGCTATGTTAAAACCCTGAGTGTGCCCTCACCCCTAATTACCCACAAACAGCTTTCCTATCATCATTAGAACTCATCTGATACCTTAGTGAATTTACAAAATCAAGAGAGAATGCAATAGGTTCTTTCAACACCACCCTGGAATGATGTCTCCTCCTGTTCAAGGCATAATCTTATACGCTCTGAAAAGCATTCACATGCATCCACTACTAGTCTAGTCTTCACACTCCTGCTTCATCATACCATTATGTAAAACAGTCCTTTCTAGGAAAATATGACTCCACCATTCACATTCTCACAGTTCATCCCCTCCATGGAGATGTGCTTAACCACCACAGCTTTAAAAGTTTCTTTCTAAAAATAGAAATCACTTATTATAAAGTTCAGGTCCAGAGAGTGTCCTTAATATTTTAGGGATATGCTAGGCAAAACTGCTTTGCCAATAGTGGTATTAAAATTTTATTAAAATTGTTAGAATGTGCTTATTCAGTAATGATTTCCAAACATACAAATACTGTCTCAAAAAAGAAAATGTGTGTTTTAGAGAACACTGACCTGAGTAAATATAACTGCTTATGTTGAAACTCTTTGTAAGGCCGACAACAATAGGCAGTGCTCCCCAAATTGATTTACCTTTATGAGAACACACCTTCCAACATCTACCCAAAAGCATTCTCCTATCCTCCACTGGAACTGCTGAGCTAATTCAACTGCTGCTCTATTCTATCAGCTGGACAGCACTGAGTAGAAGCCATAATTTCTACAGGAATAAGAAACTTATAATTGGCTTTGTTTTCAGGTGATATCAATTGATAAATCACCCTACACTAGGCTACAGGGGAAAATGCATTAAATATGTTTTTCATGTTTAAGATTCACCTGGATTTCTGAAATTGGAAAATATGAAATATGACAAAACATGTATCTGAGGTTGAGCTAGTGCAGTATAAGAGATTTTTGTTTAAAAGCATCCTCTAGGAGGGTTTAGAACAGTTTCCAAAGTGGGCCTTGAATTTCTGTAACCTAATAATAGCTCTGGTGACCAAAGAGAAATGAAGTGTAATGACTGTCTCACAACAGACATTAGAAGGAACACAGACACCTGGGAGCCGCTGATGAGAAAAGTAAATGATAGAGATAAGGAAAAGAGACTTCTTGAACCAGAAAAAAAAATCTCAGCAGTAAAAAGGAGGGGCAACACCCAAAATATAAACAAGTTATGGGAAGGAGTTTTAAAACAAAGGTTTCCTACTTATATTAACCATCTTAATGAGCTTATGAATCCTAAGAATGACATCCAAAGACTGTTCCTTCACCAAGTGCTGATTGCAGTCAGGAAAGCAGGCTTGGGCCTCACAGTTTATCTATTGAAACACTAAGTGGTATACTTGAGTTTTTGAATAGAGTCTGATTTACTGATTGTTTTAACATTAAAAATGGAAAGCTAAGATAAGGTGTGATTGTGAGCTGGGATTTTATTTGGCATAGCAATACAAGAATTAGTGAAAGTGCTGGCTGACCACATATACCCAGCCCACTTAGGGCTACATTCCATAAAGTTTATTTCTTCCTTAGGATATTATCTTGGGAGCTCTCCAGCTTCCAGCAGGTTCCTTGTGCATAGCAGTTAACATTCAAGGCCACAATCTAGTTCATGGCAAGTCATGGTAAGATCTCTCTGCATAGGATCCTTGATGGTTTGGTGGGAGGGAGAAAAAGAGCTTAGAATTTTTTTTTTTTAGCTTTTAAAATCAAACAATGCTTGATTTTTAAATCTAATTCATCCTGTCACCCTGTTGATATTACACAGCTGTCCCTGAAAGCTATAGGTCACTGCCAAGGCTACCATCTTCCAGTAGGCCTTGGCTAGGTCACACCACAATAAGTTACCTATCCTGGGGTAATTGTCACACTCACCACCCAAAGGCCTGGATAAGCTGTCCATTCAGAGAAGACACTACTGAGCATTCTTTTAAAATTTGCTTCCAAGTGATTTTACTTGTCCTGTAAGCTATAGTCCCAGCTGTCAGGGACATAAACCACCATTCCACAGATGGCTGGGATCCTCAAAGGAAATGAGTATAGCTGATTTTACCCACACAATGATCACCATTCTCAGATCACCTGAGAGTGATCTAGAAACCTGAGACTACTGTGTAAAAAGCAGGAATCTTATGATTTTGAAAAACATGCATTCCTTTGAAGAACAAGAATCATTAACACTGGACAATAGAAAGTGGCACAGGTGCCCAGCGTGGTGGTGTGCACCTTTAATCCCAGTACCTGAGAGGCCAAGGTAGGAGGATCGCTATGAGTTTGAGACCAGCCTAAGACTTCATAGTCAGCTTGGGCTAGAGTGAGACCCTACCTTAAAAAAAAAAAAAAAAAGGAAGGAAGGAGGGAGGGAGGGAGAGAGGGAGGGAAGATCGCCAGTACCAGAATGTAAATCACTAAAAGCAACTTCCTAAACACCTGGAAGAAATGCAGGTGAAATACTAAAATAATGATACTTTGGAACTAACCTCATGTCGTTTATTCTCCCTCCCTCTAGAGATTAGTGATTCTATAGACATGGTCTGGGGAACAGGTATTAGCATCATCTGAAACTTGCTAGAAATGCAGTGTTGGACCTCCACGCTAGACCTAGAGAATCAGAGGTGGGGCTGGAGCCCAGTAATCCTAACCAGGAGGTCCTGATGCTGGCTCATATTTGAGAAGCTCTACCCTAGGCTTGGAGAGGAAGCACCTGGGGTGGCTCAGGAGCCTCACTAAACCCAAAAGTGGGTAGCAGACAATCTCCCCTGTGCTTGCCTGTGACTGACACTGGCTTTTAATCTCCAGACAGATTTTAACAATAAGGGGTTGAGTCCTTCACTCAAGGTCAGTGTGAGAAGCTATCAGTTCCATCCCAGACCAAGCTGATTTCTTCATCAACTTTAGCTCGAAAATTCCTTGCTGACCTGACCTCTGTGGGGCTCAGGACTAAGGCAGCCCTGGTGGTCTCTACACTATACCACACTGCCTCCCTCAGATATATAAGAGGGATTTCCAACCCTTAAGATCAAGAGAAATAAATTGAGGGTGGAGTACAAATAACTACTTCCAAAGGCCCTAGCAACTAAATCTATTATTGAAGAGTAGTAGTGGGGTGGGGACTGGGGGAGACTTGGGTGTTTTGTTATAATCACGAATCAGTTAACTTCAAAACTGAAAACATCACAGAATACAGAGCAGGCATACTGCTTTAAAGTTGTGTTATCACTTTTCCTTTATCTCATCTCACAACTCTGCAATGGAAAGGATTTAATAAGGTCCTGGTTATCCCCCCATCTGCTGGAAAACTGAAGTTCACAGTGACTGACAGTTTGTCCATTGCCCCGTATCTGCTGTAAGGCACATGACCTCAGGTCTCTTAGAATCTGTATATCTATACCATATGATTCTCACAACTGGAATCCTTCCCCAAAAGGACGACCCCTAAGGGGAAACAAAAGAACACACAGAAAAATATCCAGTAGAAATAGTGAGCCCCTTTAAACATGGCACTTGAGACTTGAGCAAGGTGTGGGTGTCCCTTTAATAACTTAACTCACAAATCAAACAGCCAAGGTGTTCAGAAAAAAAGACATTTTTCTAGCCTGCATAATCATTTGTGGACTGATTCAAACTAGCAGCCCGAGGGGCAGGGAGAAAGGAAAAGGGCTGAAGCTTCTTTACACACACACACACACACACACACACACACACCCATGCCCTGTTATGACAGCACAGCACAGACTCCACACTAGCAACCCCCCAAAACTCAAAACAAGAAGTGAGAAAAGTGGAGTGTGGGGGAGCCACGGGCATCCTCCACACCCTTTGCAATCTGCTTAATGCTGGTTCCAGGGCCCTGGGAGCACCCAAAGGAGACCTTAGGAGATGATGAAATGAGGCAGTGTTTCTGGGATCGCCAGCCCTATTCTTCCCCACCCGGTCCTGGTGGAAGAAAAACAATCTGGAGAGGATTTCTTGTGAAGTCCCAAGGCAGCATCAAGGGCAAATACACCCCCACACAGCCTTCTAAGGAACTGTGAGCAATTCTCAACTCTCCACTTTGCCCTCCAGGTCTCATAGTAGGCTGGGGTGGGGTGGGGGGAGTTGTCAACCTGGGAAAAGGCGAAGGGGGTGGGGATGGGGGACGAGTCCAGCCTCGCTGACAGGCCATGTGTGTGAAGCTTGAGCCCCGCGCCCTTGACCGTGTTTTATGTTGGGCACGGTGGGCATCGCCTAGTGCCAAACATCCTGGGGGCAGGAAGCCATGCCCGCCAGAAGTGCCCGCTCAGTTTTGACAGCAATCATGTTCCTATAGAAGATGCCAGGGTTTGCAAAGATCTAGGTGCCTCTCTGATTCCAGCTGAGGGTGGGCGAGCTCAGGCAAGGGGGGCCTAGACCCTCACCAAGTTCCCCATGACGGGGCACCCTGGGGGGGGAGGTGCATGCTACCGCGGGGGACAGTAAGCGCAGAAGGGCTCCACCACCAACTTTCTCGGAGAAGAAAGCTGGTCCCAGGTCCCAGGTTCCAGCTGGTCCAAGAGAACCAGGGAACCAGGACCACCTTTGGCGCGCACAAAGCCTCCGCCCCAAGGCGAGGCGGGCAGCCGGGTCTCCCGCCCCCCACCCGGGAAAGGGAAGCACCTCCATGTGGCGGGGAGCCGCGTGCCTCCCGGGGCCTCTCCTCCCCGCGCCCAGACCCTACCGTGCTGCCCGGCTCGTGCGCGCGTCCCAAGGGGCGAGGCTCCTCCCCGGGGGCTGCCCCGCGCCAGGCTCCGGGCTCCGGAGAAGGCAGGGCTGCTCCGGGTGTTGCTCCGGCTCCGCTGCCCGCGAGGAGGGCGGCTCAACGGGAAACTCCGGCAACTCCAACTCCTCGCGCCCGCCGAGCTCCGCCGCAGCCGCGCGCCCTCCGGTCCGCCCGCCGCCCGCGCGCCCTCCCGCTGCGAGCGAACCTGCCCCCGCGGCCGCCTCTGAGCATGCCCAGTGCCGTCCTGGGCCATCCCCGGGCGCCGGGGGCCCCCGGCCAAGAGCGATGGCCCTGGGGGACCCTAGGCGCAGGGGGACCGGGCAGGAGGGGCAACCCAGCGCCGAGAGCGCGAGCCCCGAGCCCGGGACCCGCCAGCGTGGAAGGCCAAGCGAGTGACGCGGGTCGTGGGAAGTTTGTGGGCTAGCAAGGTGGGCTGCTTCTCGGGAGCCTCGGAACGACCAGGAAACCCTCCCCCTCCCCTAGAACTTGTCCCCACTCCCAGCAGGTGACTTTCCCGTGCAGTCCACTTGGCATGCCTGGGATGGCGAACTCCAGGAAATCCAGGGGCCTGGCGAGCAGTGAGAATGAGGGAAACAGGTAGGCAGAGGCGAACTTGACAGAGCTCAGAAGGCACAGCGGCTGCCCAGCTTTATGTGCCCAAGGCTGTCATGCCAGAATTCAGACCTGGATTCTCTGACTCTTTTTCGCCAGTAAGTGGTAGAGCTCTGGACTCCCTCACCCCGCCCCCCAATTAGATATCCTGGTTATTGAATCTTGAAAACGAATGCTTTCTTTTCCTCTTAGCTCTAGACCAAACCAAGCATGCCTGGGTCCCTTGGCTGCTCCTCCAGCTTGCAGTGAAGAGGCGCTGAGTGCCCACTGTGGTTTAGGGAGGCGCTGGAAAGGATCCAAGATGATTCACACTCCCTTCTAAGTGCTAGGGGAAAAAAGGTTCTCCTGACAGAAGAGAGCTACTGATAAACACAGGAGCATGTAACTAAGATGTAACTAAGTTTGAGAAGTAACAATGAGGAAACGATTAGCATGAACACCTGAGTAGGAAGGAAGTCAGAGTTGTTATCCAGTCCCTCAAAGGCATTTTAGAATGAAGTAAAAGTACCAGTAACACCAGTCCTGCCTTTCAGATTGATACTTTCCATTATACATTTTTGCATCAATTTTGATTTTAAGGAAACACCGCATTAAATCATTGATCTTGATTACGGAGGTTTTTTTTTATTTTTGGGGGGGAGCAAACCTATTACATTTTGTGTCCTACCTTACCATACCCTGGCTGTGTTTTGGGAAACTTCCTCTGGGGAGACTTGAGCACACATCTTTACCCCAGACAGGGGTCAGATGGCAAACCAAAGTCTGATTCCATCAATAACAGTTCGGTGAACCAATGAGTTTATTGGGGGTCACTTACAGAGCATGGAGAGGGCTTATTTATAGGAATGTGGAGCCCCCAAAGCAGCGCCTTTGATGGGGCTGTGTCAATATTACTCCAGGATACTCCTCCCTCAGCCTCGATGAGGGCTTACTGACAGAGCTTGGGGACTCCAGAGCAGTGGCACCACCAAGAAGTCTCATCCCTCCTGAATGCCAAGCTCCCTTGGCAGCTTCCAGAAGTTCCTTGTCCCTGTCCAGGAGTATGAGACCAGAGCAGCACGTCAGTGGGTCGCCTCACTATGTCAGGACCCCCATGCTCCTTCCTCAGTCTTGGGGTGAGGGATTACTGACTAGACCCCAAAGCAGAACTTCAGTGGGGCTCACTATGTCAGGATAACCCCCCCATGCTCCTTCCTTAGGCCTTGCGTGAGGGCTTACTAAGAGTGTGGAGACTCCAAAGAAACCACTTTGTTGGAGCTCACTGTCCTTTGATCTTTTACCCTCTATATACTCTATCTGTTCCCACCCCAGGCCATGGGACCTTGGGGTTATTGAATATTTTTGTCACCTGAAAGCTCATGTGGGGGTCTGATGACCCTCTTCACACTGTCTCTCCTGAGTTTTCCAGCTGCTTTTGATAAAATTGGTGGTGGTTGTTCACTACTTTCAATTCAGAGGTAATTTGCCACATAACACCCTCTTTGGTCTGAGTCAAAGGGGCAAGACTTAGCCTACTACAGTGGGAAAGGGAATTGGAGGAAGGGTGCCAAGTTGCCAGTCTGGAACCTGCCCTTTATTTGGTAAATTGTGGAGCCAGCAGAGATGCTGAGAGAGGAAGTTGGGATGGACAGTGGAGCCAGGAAGATGGTTTGGAGGGGAAGAATGGGAGAACTTGGGATTTCTCTGAAAAAACTCATGCATACTTTGCCTATCTCCAGAGGGACATGGTGGGGTTAACTCAGGGCCAACAGATAGTGTGTGTGGGTCCTTGTCTAACCACAGCTGTTTTCCCACAGAAGGAGGTAAGTGGCTCCTCCTCTGAGCTATGAACTGGGAAACACCTCTCACTGTTTGTGTGAGGTTTGGGAGAAATGTATAATTAAAGGTTTTTGAAGACAGAGTTTAAGCAATTATAAATCGCTGTCCTTATCCATTTATTGTCTATGAAGTGAATCTAAATAAGAAAGCCTCATTACTTCATAAAAGTCTTAACTTACAAACTTCATCAATTTAGCAAGCTCTTTTAATGTGCTGGGATGTTGTTCATATAAAACTTTGAAACCTGCTTTTGAGTAATTCGATAAATTTGTCAAGTAAGACGCTCCGTTACTATACCAGTTTCTATTGACCATCTTCCCACCTTCCTCACCACTTTCTCTTTTATCTTTCCTTTCTTTTTTTTTCTCAATATTGAAGGTCTGGTAAAAAGTGCCCTCTAGCTCACAAGAAGTCTTCAGTATAGTGTGTGTCTCAGTCAGACCCCTGGGTTTTGCCTCAGTGCTGTGCTGCAAGTGAACTAACTTTATGCTGCCTTATGGGGAGCAGACTGCCTTTTATCTGTGGAAGCATTCGAAGCATGCAGAACTCTCAAAGGGGAAAAATGCTTGAACATTTACCCAAGGGGCCCTCTAGAAGTTCTGGAAAGGAGGAAGTACCCAGCCCAGCACCCCTCATATGACAAGTAGTTACAAATATTTTCAGAATAAAGAGGTTTCCATCATCAAAATCTTCTGTGTCTCTGTTTTACCTCCTACAGTTCCTAAGAATTGTGACTTTTAAAAATCATAATAATGGTGACATCATCAAGAAGAATATAAACAACAGGATGTAAACATTTGATAGGGAGTGGCTCTGGGCTTTCACAAGAAAAATACTTTGTTTACATTTTGGGGTGTGTGTGTGCTCATGCATGCGTGCGTGTGCGTGTGTGTGTGTGTGTGTGTGTGTGTTTATGTGTATACTAGGAATTGAACCCACTGCCTCATGTAGGCTAATCATACATTTTACCTCAATACTTAAATTTTAAATTAGCTGTATATGATCTCAGTTAATAATATATGGTATTGGAAAGAAATGCAGTGCAAAAAAAAAAAAAAAGGCTCAGCACAGAGAAGCATCAGCTTCCCTCCCCAAGAGCTACTGTTATGAGCTTCATGCATATAATTATAGAAATATGGCAGAAAGTCCAGTGCTTGATTTTGTCTTTGAAGTCTATTAATCATAAGATGATCGAACCGAACAAGGCTCAATAGTTCATCTAGCTGCTAAGTTAAGGTCTACCCTTGTGGCATGAATAATCAAAGCAGCAAGACATGAGAGAAAGTTGAGTTCATCTAGACATTAGCCATCTTGGGTGAGAACAGATCACAGGCGGGCTCTGGTCTTGCTGGAACAGGCAAGGTGCCACCCATATTTCCGACTTTCAACCACATATCAGAGATAAGCTATCTTGCTCCTAATCTGTACCAAGACATAGGTGAATGCCAGCCCAGTTCTGTTCCTTTTGCACCTTGCTTCCCCAGTGTGTTCCTGAAAAACCTTTGCCATGCACCTAATATTCTCATTCTGGCCTTAGTTCTTCAGTCACACTCAGTTTAAAAGTTACTCCTTATTTCTAAGTACCAACATATTAGCAGAGTACATGTGAGGACTGAGTAAAATAACTTTAGTAAATTAATCCACGTTCTTGTGTGGGGCATTGCTAGCCTTTCCAAAGACATATGAAATTTAAAGAGGCTCTAGAGATGGCTCAGCAGTTAAGGCACTTGCCTCCAGTGCCTAAGGCCCTGGGTTCAATTTCCCAGTACCCACATAAGCCAGACCCACAAGGTGGTGGCCCTGGTGTTCTCTCTCTCTCTCTTTCTCTCTCTCTCTCTGTGTATGTGTCTATCTGTCTCTGTCTCTCTGCTTGAAAATGAATAAATTTAAAAAGAGAAATTTAAGGAATATCTTGATTTCCAAGAAACATGTTCATAATAAATGTTAAGATGATGGAAAATGATGAGAGAGTTGCCGCTGGTGGTATAGCCTAGTGGCAGGCACAGACTCTGGGTGTGATCTTCATCACCACTTAAAAAAGGAAAACTAAAATGAGAAATGGCTAGAGAGAGAATTCTGGTAGCAAGTAGGAGATATACTGAAGAAAGAAGTAAGTCCCAGCACATATCATTCTGCATTTCATAATTTCTTCCCGTCCTTTCAAACTATGGATTCTCCTAAAATTTTGTGTTCTGTTTGCTTTCCACAATAGCTCCTTATCAGGAGGAGAGGACACCTCTCAGTTTGGGGATAGCTCTGTGGCAGTTGCAGGTATAAATTATCTTTAAATTGGGAAAGAAACATGTCATTTCTAGTGATAATTTGCTGGGTTCCAGGATACCAGCAGAATACAAATGGTCCTGTAGAAATTAGTGCTTAAGATTCCATTGTATCTCCAAGATTACAAACTATAGCGTGGTTAGAGCATAATGGCAGGGATTCCAGTTATGACTGATGCCACCCTCTGTTTCTGAGTTGCCATGATATAATATCCTGTCTCTAATTTACCAAAAGTATGGTTTATTTCTCTTCTATACTATAAAGATCTAGCACAAATATTGACTACTAACAACTGACATCAGATTTGATGAACCTTAGCTCACTGGTGAGAATGAACATTTCTGAAAGATTTGCCAAATTTCAGTGTTTCAGTTTCTTCCCTCACATCGTCTACTGTTCTTCAAGTTTATTTCTGCTTCTCAGATTATTCCTTGTTCCCTAAGCTGTTTCAGAATTCATGAATCAATACTAGATAGAAACAATATTGAAGGGTGAGACAGTTCCTTGGAGGAGGGGAAATGAAAGCAAAGCAAATTCTATCATATAAAACGACTTGCTTTCATCCAGAATCTGGCTATTCTTTAATAATTGTAAGCATCTTGGCCATATATTTCCAAATAATTTTGCAATTTCTTGAGTGCTAGGAACAAGCCTTTAGGGTCATGAGTTGTCTGTTTTCAATATCAAGCACAAAATCAGGAGCCCATCAACTATTATAATCTCACTTTGAGGTGAGTTATCAGGGGCAGGAGCCAATTAACTTTAGAAATAAGGAAACTAGTATTTTGAACACATATAAATGTAAAATTGTGTCTGCAATAAGTTTTACAATCAAGCAGTTAAAAGCACTTCTTGTCGGGCATGGTGGTGCACGCCTTTAATCCCAGCACTCAGGAGGCAGAGGTAGGAGGATCACCATGAGTTCAAGGCCAGCCTGAGACTACATAGTGAATTCCAGGTCAGCCTGGGCTACAGTGAGACCCTACCTCAAAAACCAAAATAAAATAAAAAATAAAAATAAAAAATAAAGCACTTCTTGCAAAGCCTGCTGGCCTGGGTTCAGTTACCCAGTACCCATGTAAAGCCTGATGTACAAAGTGGTGCCTGCATCTAGAGTTTGTTTGCAGCAGCAAGAGGCCCTGACACACCCATACTCATGCTCTTTCTGTCTCTCTTTCAAATAAAATATTTTTAAAAGATCATTGTGCTATTTAGAGTTGAGAGTAGAAACAAAAGACAAAGGAAAGAATATTTGAGGAAATAATAACCTGAGCTTGACAGAATAAATATGAAATAGTTATACAAAAAGGAGCAAAGAAAGAATATCAGGCTGAGACAGTAGTATGCATACTGCACAATGGCACTTGATTGGGAGGCATATGGAAAGGTGGAGAAGGATCTTAAAGATCTTAAGTTTAACCTCTCACTAGCCTACAGATTTTCCAGTGTAACTCAATATTTGTAGGAAAACTAACCATCCTTTTTTCCCCAAGAGCCAGCATCACTCAGGTGTGAGGTATCATCAGGCTAGGTTAGAGCAGGCAAGAACTGTCTTAGATAGGTTAGGTTTTGAAGCTTGGTTTCAAGTCCTTACTTTAGAACCCTGGACAAATTCTACTATTTTAACCATCAGAATTCTTATCTCTGGAATAGAGCCACCGTGGCTTGAATTGGGAGGTTAAAGGGAAGAGCATATATAACATACTTACCACAGTGCCTGAAACACAGAAAATGCTGAATGAACCTCACTACTTCAATTCCCTGAACACCCACTTTGGAAGCCTTCATAATGGGAGGAGGAAACCAGTATTGTATTTTGAATTTCTAATTCAAGCTGTTTCTTGGAGGCATGCCCTCTGCCACAAGTGATCCTATTTTATGGCCCCAGGTGCCACCTAGCATCACTGATTTGACAAAAACAAGTTTACCAACGTAGAATATGCTTTTGAAAAATAAAATTCACATTGTCTTATCCAAATGTCCTAGTGTTTGTTATGTTTACAGAAAAAAAGAAAAGAAAAGGAGTGGAATAATAATGTAGAGATTATGGCCTTTGGGTTTATAAGTTTTTTTTCTCAATCTCACTAGGAAATTAATTATATAGCAGTAGCTAGTTCTGAATTTTTATCACAAATATGGCTCATTCATATTCTCTCTCTCTCTCTCTCTCTCTCTCTCTCTCTCTCTCTCTCTCTCTCTCTCTCCTCATAATACTAAGAATTGAACCTAGGAAGCATACAGTAGACAGGCACTTTACCACTAAGCTATATAAGCTATATCTCTAACACAATACTTCTTGCATTATTTGAATTAAAAGTCTTAGGGAATAGCATGTAGCAGAAAAATTAAAATAATGCAAAGATTATCTGAACTACCTAATTACTACTTTCCATATTTCAGCATGTGTTTGAAAGTCCTGTGTGTAGATTAAAAAATGACCATGTCTCCACCAAGATCCAGAAAAGCTATTCAACATTGTACAAACAAAGAAATCTTTATTCTGTCACAGCACACATAAGTCACTGACCACACAGAGCTCCTATCTCATCCAGCAATTCTGCACTGCTGGTGTAGAGATAATAGAACAATACAGTCCATCATGGATCCAAGACAGAGGGACAGGCCTCCTGTGCTACTCATTGCAGGTTTTCTCCTTTCCTTTAAGATCTCTGAGCCCCCCCCCCCAAGTGACTAACAGTGAAAGAAACTCCTGCTTGCCTAGTCTTCAGAAGCTTTTTAGGTGCAAAGTACTTGCACAGCCACACAGGGCCTTGTAACATCCCGTTGCTCCTGCCACATCTTGGAAATCTAAGGTCTAAGATATTGCTACTCAAAGACCCACCAAGGTTCAGGGAATTTTGTGGAAGAGGGGAAGGAAAGACTGTAAGAGCCAGAGAGTTGGAGAGAATACCCAGAGGCCTTGATTCCCCTAGCTCCCCCTGCACGCACGCACGCGCGCGCGCGCACACACACACACACACACACACACACACACACACAATGTCTGCTCTCACAACTCATAACCCACAACCTCATGGTGAATACTAGTAATCCCAGTAATGAGGGCCCTCAGTGGACTGGGGACAGGGAGGAGGGATATGATGGTGCCAACACATGATGTGTCCATACAAAGTTTCTATTTAACAAAAAGAAAAAAAAGTACATTTCTTTTGCCAGCAGCTTCACGTAACCTGGGAGCTTATTAGCAGTGCACTTCTGTGCCTTGTTGATCAGAACCTGCACTTCAACAAGATCTCCAGGTAATTCCTTTGCACATGAAAGTTTAAAAAGCATTGCCCTAAGATGCCTAGCCAAGAAAGACTGGAGAAACAGAAAGTACTTTAACACTGAAATCAATTTTCTTTGCCCTTGATGTCCTTTCTAACTCTAATCTCCAGGCCCCATCTCTGGTCTCTGTATATCTAAATCCTATCCTATCTTTCTTGAGCTGTCTGAAATGCCTCCTCTGTGAAAATCTGCACGTTGACTATGTTGTTGGCTTTTTCCTTTGGCTTACACTGTGCATGCATGTGAGCACAGAGCTAATCTGCTATGTTAAGGCCTTGCTGGAATCTTCCCACATTCTCCATAGTGTCTACTGGCAGGTGAAGGGGGACTGGATAAAAAAATAAAGTTTTTTTTTTAATTGGAAAGAATGAATGGAAATAGGAAAGAAAGAGGTCTGTGGATAAGTAGATTGCTATGGAAATTGGAGTTCAGCCCTGTGGAGGACTTGAGCCCCTAAGAACCATGCTATGCCCATCCCCCAAGAGCCCTGTATCGATGTCCGTTTCCAGGAGCTCTCTGGACTGATAAGATTCAAATCATCCTTTCACAAGACTCATCACCCAGACCCTGTCCAAACAGATCCCTTTATAGAAATAGAGCCAGTTCTATTTGCTGCGGCCATGGTCCTTCTGTAAGCATGCACTGAAGGGCTCAATCTTGCCCCATGTCTATTCCTACCTAAGAAGGAATATATTCCTTTCATTTACTAAAAATGAAAGGAATTTTTGAAAATAATTTTTTACTGTCTAATATTTTTACAAGGGGTATTTGAAAACTCTTTAGTGCTCAAATATTTTAAATAGATCCTTGAGTACAAGTAATAAATGAGTTTCTGGCTTAAGTTGAAAGAGTAAGTCACTTTATCACTTTTATTGATAGCTAACTCAATTAAAAACTTTGACAACTAGATCATATTTGATGGTGTATTCACAATCAGCATATCTTCCAAACAGACATCCTGGAGTCACTATAATTTTTCCACACTTAAAATGTAATGCAAAATGGTTCTAAGACTTATGAGGCATTCGACTTAAGTGCTGTCAGTACTGTTGTGATTCAGAAAAGGAGTATATAACTCCACAGAGAGGCTTTGTGACAGCAGCTGGGACTCCCATAGGTTAGTGATATTTCTTTCATAAGCAGTTGACAGGTCTGGCCAAGCCAGGCTCTGTGTCCGACATACTCTGGAGGCTGAGACAAGAGAATTGCTAAACTCAGCCTGGGCAACACAGGATGACCCTATATAAAAGATAAATAAATACAATAAATAAAGGTGATCTGGCTAATTTGACCAAGCGTGGTCAGCTTGCATGTATTCTAATTTGTTATGTCATTTAAAAAATTTTGAACCTATCAAATAAATTGTTCAGAAGTTAAATTTGGTTTGGTCTGTTGGGGCCTAGAGCAAGGACTCAGACTAAATCAATTCCCCTCCATAAATTTCGTCTAGCTGTATCAATCACTTCTTGCATCTCTGTTTACTTATTTTATATATTAAGCAGGTGAGGTCTATCTCTTTCTTTTCTGTGAGATTAAATCTTCTCAAGTTTAAGACCTGGCCAATGATTTGGCCTAATGCCCCAGCTTCTATATAGGTATAAAAGTAGATACCATGAGAATGCAGCTTGCTACATAGGTGTTGATTGATCTAACAGTTGTTCCTGTTGTAACACTATGTTATCATCTATTGAGATCCATGCAATGGTGTTACAATAAAAGTCACAAAATGTAATTTTTAAGTAAATTTATGATTTTTATGTTAGGCTACATTCAGAGCCATCCTGGGCCACAGGTTGGACATTACCTAATGTATCTTCATTTGTATAGAGAATTTTGCCAAAAATGCTCTTTTTCAATAGTAACTTACTTTATTCAGATGAATTCTGGTGTTTGACAGATGTGCATTACACAAACACCAATGAAAGTATCAGAATGAGATTTTTTTTAACATTCTGATATTTAGGAACTGAATAAAGGAAGTGAGAAGAGATGGTCTGGACAGGAACCGTTGTCTTTTAACAGTTTGGGGGAAGATGTGATGGGGCAAACACTCTAACCCTTTAGTCCTACCCTTCCTTCATTTAAATTCTTGAACTAATCATTTTCTTCATGACTCAGCATGTCACCACCCTGTGTACTCATGCAATGAAAGAAAAAAAAAAAAAGGAAAGAGGAAGGAGCTTTTAACAGAACTGGTGTTAACAAAGGCACTGTACCTCACTAATTTCCCTTTACTTTGTACTGTAAGCTTTGATGAGATTGTTATAAGATACTTTGTCCTCAAATAGAAATTCTTCTTGACACAAATTTAGATTCGAGAAGATTGTCTTCTGTAACTATCAACAACTCTGTTATATTTATCAAACCAGTTATTGCCGTAGCAAATGATTCATAAGATAGAATATATCTTCTTGTCACTCACTTGTATTCTTTCTTTTCTACTTCCTCTTCTCTTTGTCATCATGATTAATCTAATAGGTCTCCAGAAAATGTGTTCCCCTCTTATCTTTACGTAGCTATTCCAAACTAAATATCAACCAGTAAATGTCATATATAAACTATGCTATAGATAAATTAGATTTTCATCCAACAAAAACAGAACATGCATTCTTCTCATCAAACCATGGAACCTTATCAAAAATGTGCCACATGATAGCTACAAAGCAAGACAACAAATACAAAAGAATCAAAATACGTCCTACATCTTACGAGATCATAGAGAAACAAAACTAGAAATCATCATCAAGAAGAACTACACAAATATTTGGAGACTGAAAAATAAACTTTTGGATTAATGGGTTCTTAAAGAAATCAAGGAGAAAATTTCTAAGTTCCTATAGTCAAGGAAAAATTAATAGCAGGACTTAATAGACCATCTAAGATAGAGCTAAGACAGTCCTAAAAGGAAAGTTTATAGCTAGGAGTGCTTATATTAAAAAAAAAATCAAAGAAGGGATTGGGGAAATATCTCAGTTGGTAAAATACTTGTCTTATAAGCATGAGAACCTGAGTTTGGTCTCCAGAACCCAGATAAAATGCCCAGTGTAGTGGTGGCTTCCCAACCCCTGCTCTGGGAAGGTAGAGACACGGAGATCCCTGGGACTTATAGGCCAGCCTGTCTAGCCCAATGGTGAGCTGCAAGACAATGACAGATCCTATGCCAATAAAAGCTGAACAGCATTAATTGTACCTTGGCTTCGACATACATGGGCACACATATCCATACACACACACACACACACACATACACACACACACACACACACACACACACAAGAAAAACATCAGGAAGATCTCAATATGATGAAATTCAAGGTTAAAAAATGAAAACAAGCCACTCCCAAATGAAGTAGTTTCAAAAACTAAAGCTTAGGGAAAAAATTAATGAAATGAAAACTAATAGAAGAATATATATAATAAGTCAAACCAAGAGTTGGTTATTTTAAAAGACAAATAAGATTGAAGATGTCTAGCTAAACTAACAGAGAAAGAGAGAGAGAGAAGAGAAAGAGAGAGAGAAAGGAGACACAGAGAGAGAGGTCATTAAAATTAGAGATGGAAAACAGAATCCAATGAAATCCAGGAAATCGTTAGGGAATATTTTGAAAACATATTGCCCCAAACTGGAAAATATAGAAAAAAAGGATACATTCCTAAACACTCATGATATCCTGAAATTAAATGAAGAAGATATAAACAACTTAAACCCCAAACAAGCAGACGTTGAAGCAGTAATTAAAACTCCCTATGACTGGATGGATTCACTGTTAAGTTCTAACAGACTTTTAAAGAAGAACTAACATGAATACTTTCCAAATTGTTCCACAAAATAGAAAGGAAAGAAACTAAACTCTACAAGGCCAATACTACCCTAATACTAAAACCACACAAGGATAATAGGGGAGGAAATATTGTCAAAAAATTCTTGACTAAGGCCAGTAATTTTAGTTTTCACTGAAGGGGGAAGCATCAAGATTAGTCCCATCAGTTAGTTTAAAATAAATGGGCTTTTAAGGTCTGAATATGTTTCCTGGAAATTGTTGGTGAAGTTATAATCTTTTAAGTGATGATATTTAGGAGATTTAGCCTTGGGGGCAGTAGTTAGATTTTAAACAGAGAATGCTCAAGTATTGGATAGAAGAGGCCAAAGCAATTCCTACTTCCCTTCTGAGAAGTGAGAACACAGAGAAAAGATATCAACTGTGAACCACGAAATGGGCCCTCACCAGGTACTGAATCTATAGACATGTGATCTTAGACTTCTTCAGCTCCAGAAATTCGGAAATAAATTCTGTTATTTACAAGTTACTCAGTTTATAAATTTTTTTTGTAGCAGCAAAAACAGATATGGGCTCTCTTTTGAAATAAACTTATAAAAGTATGCTGAATTAAAAAATTAAGTCTCACAATTTTTTTTCAAATGTGTTGGCAAGAGTTTTCCCAAAATAAGTATCCTAAAGTGAGTCTAAATGACCAGCAGAACATCAATATGCTACACCTCCATATTATCTGTCCATGTACTCATCCATATTATTCTGTAACCTACGTTGTCATTGGGGAACACTGTGGGAGGTTTTAGGTAACTCCCATAAGAATTCTGAGTTAGAAACAAACCAAATATTTTCCGTTCAAATTACATAAGAAATTCATACTCAATGCAGCAAAACTGCAAAATCAAAGGATACAGATAAAAAGGTCCTTTGTAAGCGCATCCCCTGCAAATAATCTATATAATGATTTTATTATTTATTTATCTTTACAAAACATGACACCACTATGATGTCTATATTCATATATAATGTCGAATAGATCCATAGCATTTGTACTGCTCTGTAAACAGCTTTTATTGTTGTTGTAGCCTTTCTCTATGACAGTAATATGAAGTGACATAATAGTCTAACGGTTAGCTCATGTTTCATACTTGCATCTTGAGATCCTTTAGTAGTTTCCAGGTTTGATTTTTCCAGTTAGATATAACATTCAGTGAACACTGTTGCCAGGTGTGGTGGCATATCTGTAATCCTAGCTCTTGGGAAGCTGAGTCAGGAAGATCAAGGAGTTAAAAACCAGCCTGAGCGCAGTGAGAATGCCTGCATATAGACAAGCACAGAAGATGAAGCTGTTGCTTGCATGTTTTTGTCCTTTTCCCAATCATTTCTTAAGTTTAAGCTCCTAGAAGTAACCCTGCTGAAACAAAATGCATGTGAGTGTTTGAAACTGGTCAGTGTAATAAGCCTCAGGGTGGGTTAGCTCTGTTTACATCTCCTCTAGCAATGTGATTTTTTTTTTAGCAATGTGATTTTTACTACCCCTTCTAATCAACACTCACTTTTGGTTTAATTGGAAGATTTCCTCAATTACCTGCTCCCTGCTGTATGTCTAATATGTGTTCCATTTCCATTGACAACAATTTGAGAATTCCTCTCATTCTATTTTTTTCTGAGGTATATGAATAATGCCTTGAATGGAGTCTTTGGGGTAACTCTCTAGCCCTGGTGTTACTAGGTCATATGGAAGATTTGTTTTAGAGTTTTTGAGAAACTTCAATGCTGGCTTCCATAATGGCTGGATGAGTTTAAATTCTCAACATCAGTGTTTTAAGGGTTATCTTTCAACGTATCACAGAGATAACTGCACATCAATGTTTATTGCAGCACTATTCACAGTAGCTAAATTCTGGAACCAACCTTTGTTTCCAACAACAGAAGAATAGATAAAGAAAAGATTGTTGATATTCACTAGAATTTTTTTCAGTCATACAGAGAATGAAAGCATGCTGGTTGCAAGAAAATGGATGTGGATGATATTCTTATTAAATGAATTAAAGTAGTCTAAGAAAGACAGATATTCTCTCATTTGTGTTCCCTAGGTTTTATATAGATACATAAATTTGTGTATATATAATATGAAAGTAGAAGTGAGGACTGGGAAGAAAGCCCAGTTGGTAAAAGTCTTGCCTTGCAAGCTTGAGGATCTGAGTTTCATCTTCCACCACTGTGTAAAAATGTGAGTGCAGCAGCACGTTGTGATGGTTAATTCAACTTGATGGAATATAGAATCACAGTGGACACAAATTTTTTGGCGTTTGCATGGAATTTTCTAGATAAGATTAACTGAAGTGGAAAAACTCATCCTAATAATGGTTAGTACCATTGCATAGGCTGGTTTCCTGGCTGTAAAAAGGAGAGAAAGCCAGCTGAGCATACACAATTCATTCCTCTTAATTCCTCCCTGCTGATGTGACCGTGTGATACAAACTTCCTGTCGCTGCCATGTTTTCCCTGCATGATGGACTTCCCCTCAAAACTATAAACTCACAGTCAACCTTTCCTTCCTTAAGCTGCTTCTAGTCAGGTATTTTGTCCCCACAACAAGAAAGTAACTGATATACATGTGTTTATGATCCAAACCCTGGAGAGATGAAGACAGGTGGGAGAAGAAGCAAGAGCAGAGGGAGGGCAGGAGGAGAAGGAAACTGCTCAGGGGAACAAAGAGGACTGTCAGGAGGAGGGAAAAGATGAGAAAAGTAAGGGTTGGGGAGTAGAGAGGGAATATGTTCAATATGCAATATATTTTATATAAAAACTTGAAAAACAATGAATCAAAATGCCTTTATTGGAAATAAAAAGCAAAGTAATCATGACTGAAATTCAGTTTCCATTCTCAGAATTAAAAAAAAAAATCCCATGATCAGGTTTCTCTCCAGATTCCAGCTCCAATAAATCTTTTGCCTTTTACAAAAAAAACTTTGGTATTGAGATTATTGACTTAATATTTGACTAAATCAGAACACTTAACAATGTAATGTTATTAAATTGAGCTTGATGGAAATGAGTCATTTTGTACACATTGGCTGTTCTATGGTTAGTTCAATGTCACTGAATTTAATTAACTTAAATTGCTATTTGTACACCATTATACTTTGATAAACTCTCCTCAATTGAGCAGCTCTTAGCACTGAGCAAAAAATATACCACTAGATTACGTGATCCATTAGATTCATTTCTTCGATGAAAACACTACGGCAGAAAGTAGTAAACCCTTTTATAACAAGAACAAGGCATGTCAAAAATTGGGGCTATGGAGATAACTCAGTTAATAACATGCTGTCTCATCCATACAGCACAGGGATAAACCTCCAAAGCAGGCACAGATATGGGAGGAAGGGATTTTTTGAAGCTACGATCCAGGGAAAATTTCAAATAGAGAGAGAAACCCATCACCAATACCATACACACACCATTAAAACAGGTAAGGGCGGGGAGAGAGATTTTCTCCCCCTTTATGTAGCCTTAGAGCAGAGTCTTGCAACCCTTTCCCAGCCTTCTTGATTCTCCAGGTATCTGAAATTTCTTTCCTGCACTGCCGTCTTAGGAAAGAATGTTTGTTTCTAGCTCCCCTGAGCCTCCTTGAATCCTGCACCCCTACTGAGAGGGCTGACATCCTGTAAACAACCTCAGAGACCCACACAAGATTACTAAAAAGGTCAAGTCGACAACAAAACTCCAACATCACAAGTGCTTACCAAGTAACTGTGAGGACCAGAGTTTGAATCCCCAGCACCCATGTATGTGGGCAGTATATACCTGTAATCCAAGCACTTGGGAGGTAGAAGTGGATCCCTGGGGCAAACAGGATAAATAGATTAGCCAAATTAATAAACCCTGGGTTCAGTAAGATACTTTGTCTCAATAAACAAGGTGAAGAGTGGTTGAGCCTATAACCTCTACACTTGATATTGGCCTCTAACCTCTACACTTGAGGCAAGTGCCTTAACTGCTGAGCCATCTCTCCAGCCCCTTTTTTTTTGACTCATAGAAATATTTTACTCAGCACACTCTATAAATGCTATTATATGGATAAATTCTTCCTTGATTATTTCATTACTTTATAGCAATAGTATAAATTAGTTAAAATGCAAATTCTAAACCATTTAGATGTAATGTACCAATCTAAAAATATGAGAGTGCCACTTAATGATAACTCAACTTTTTTTTTTCAGACTCAGAATTGGTCTGGAAAATGAGTCTCAATGACTGGTTTGTAATCTCTGGGAAATAGAAGCAGTGTTTATACTTACTTGTCTATATTTACATATCCTAGATGAGGTTGTTAAGCAGGATCCTGCTTTTATACATTACTTAATGAGTGAGTAGATGCGTGATTTTCCATCTGAGAGATCTGACATCCTTAATGCTAAAGAGCAGGGGTGACCTTGAGTATATTTGGCAGAAGGTTACATTGTTATTACATCACTTTCTCTGCATACTTTTAAGTCTATTGATGACCCAGCTTACATATGAAGTTTGATATGCTTTGTTTTATCCCTGATTTCATATGCAGTAAACAGGATGGATCTCATGATTGACAGTGTATCTTCAAATGATGAGGAAACTATGAGCACTGTAGACATCAATGCACATAATGTTCAATGCAGTTAAACCACATGTATCAGACTCATTTCCTAGTTAGATTCTGGACACTGTCACCCATGTGGGAGAACACAGTAGCAGAGTCCAAGTTCAATAGTTCCACTTTAGTAAGCAGTTCTCAAAGTGTTTTGTTTGGTCTGTGGATCAATTTAAGGCATATGGTGTTCCTCTGTCGTTCCCCCCCCCCCCACCGCAGGTGAGTGATACACAATTTATATGGATAGTTAGTTTGCATTTAGTTAATTGCCTTCTCAAATGAATACCCAACTTTTGTATTTATAAACTAAAACACTATTTGTGTTCTGCTAAGAAGTCAGTGTGCCGCATACTGTTTGGCAATGTAACAGGCTTCTATTAAGCATAAGTGTGAGTGGCAGTTGCTTTATAGATATATTACCAGTTTTGGCTTCCTTTGATGTAGATTCCAATTACTACAGTCTTTAAAAATATAAACTGTGGTTAGCATTAGCATCATGTTTTCATTTTAAGATTATGTGGTTAACTCTGCTATTGTAGTGGTGCATATTTGTGCTAATAGTATTGTGAATTTTTTTTATATTTTTTTCCCTGAAATCAGAATCATCTGTCTCTATTCTGGATATTCGCAGTAGACTTTTTTAGGGTATTTTTTTATTGTCCATAATGAGTTATATTGTTTAGTGGGCCAACATTGAGTTATTATCCCCAATTCCTCATTGCCCCCCCTCCCCATCCCCAGTCAGCTGTATATCCTCCTCCATGAGCCGTCTGGATCAGTCTTTGTGGTAGGGGACCATGGATGGCCTCACAGTAGACTTTTAACTACCAAATACTTTTACTAGTAGACGCTGGGATGGATTAAAGAGCTTTATATTCAGTTACCTAGATAATCACAATTTTATATTGTTGGATTTTATTTAGTTCTTACTGACTGTGATAAAAGAAAGTTATTCAAGTATTTTTCAGAGATTGTGGATGAACTTTAAAGAAAAGAAAAGCTAGGCCCACCTCAGATGTTAAGGACCATAATAATTTCAATGAAGAAAGATATAAAAAGAATTTTGGGGATTGAAAAGCCTAGGATTATTTACTGAATAGGCTTTAGATATTATATTGGTATAACTGCATTTTCACTTCATCCAAAATTAAAGGAAGTAAAATATTTGGTCCATTAATGGTCAGTAGCCATATTTTAAGGGCTCCCATACATTATGTGACTTGTGGCTTTTGATAAGCACTATATATATGGAATATCTCTAAAATATTTTTATTTATTTGCAAGGAGAGAGTGAGGAGAGGAGAGGAGAGGAGAGAGAGAGAGAGAGAGAGAGAGAGAGAGAGAGAGAGAGAGAGAGAATAGATAAGTCAAGCCTCTTGCAAGTGCAAATGAACTCTAAATGGATGTGCCACTTTTTGCATCTGGCTTTATGTGGCTAATGGGGAATTGAACCTGGGCTGACAGGCACTGAAAGCAAGTGCTTTTAACTTCTGAGTCATTACCCAGGCCCATATATTATACATTTCTATCGCAGAAAGTGCTACTGGGAACACTGAATTAGACTATAAAACATTTCAGCAAATTTTATTTACGAACTTGCCTTGCTAGCTGACAGAATGATACACAGTACTCCCAAACTGTTCAATTTGAAGGAAGAAGAAAACAGACTATTATTCAATCCAAGATAAATAAAGGAGCCCACTAAATGGAGAAAATTGTCAGCCAAATTGGTGTATATCTTTGGGTAATATGGTTATAAACATTCATTTATGACAATGTTACATATTG
Source organism: Zapus hudsonius (assembly GCA_004024765.1). NCBI lineage: Eukaryota > Metazoa > Chordata > Mammalia > Rodentia > Dipodidae > Zapus > Zapus hudsonius. The sequence continues at coordinate 14,456 of PVHP010000455.1, read as the reverse complement.
GTTGAAGTCAAACATGAGAATAGCTTTGTTTAAAGCAGGTAAGGGCATCAAAATATTAAAGGAGGTTTTAGCTTCTCAAATGTGTTCTTTAAGACACAGACTCTTTTTTATTATTTTTAGTCATTTTATTATTTTTGTCTTTATTGCCCAAAATTAGATACATTGATTGAGTAAATGTTGTACTTATATTCCCATTTCCCTCCCCCCTGTGCCCAATCCCCTGGGTACCCTTCTCGGTAGGCACACTGGCAAGGGGTTATGGATAGCACAGGAGGCAACAAGGTTGTCCCCCATTTATGAATTGTAGCTAAGGGGGGGGTAATGTCTCTGGGTAATTTCTTCCACCATGGCTCTTAACAATCTTTCTGCCCCCTCTTCTGCTCAGTTCCCTGAGTCATGGAGGGTGAGTTTTAAGTCTGTTTCATTGTTGTTGTTGTGACATTAAGAGTCTCTGTGCTTCTATTTTAAGTTGTGTTGGAAGTCATTGGTTTCTGTCTCGCTGACTTATCCTGGGTTGACTGATTGGCTGTGGTTATAGGTCTCCTTCTTGCCCTGCCACTGTCTCAAGTGTTTCACTTGGGGCCTACATGATAGGCCTGGGGTAGTTCATCTCTTGCTGGGATATCAGCCTTCAGCCTGCGATTCTTTGGTGGAGTTGGAATGACCCCAGCTCTCTCACTGCCTTCTGAAAAATACAAACAGAATCTCCATCAGAGAGTGAGATCAGTATAGGTTAAATGAGATACACATTTCTAATTTGGCAAAATTCTATTGAGATTAGCCTCTCTGTAGTTCTCTGGTAATGGGAATTTCTTTTTGGAGCCCCAGTTTTTGGTTCCCATAGGATTTTGCCCTGAGTCCCAATTCCAGTTAAGGGTTCCTTGTCATTGAGTGGATTTCTTGGCCAATTTAAAAGCTGTTGAACCCCCTCCCCAGGTTTTGGCACCTCTATTGCACCAATGATCATTTCTTGGTCTGTTGATTTCTTCCAGAAGGAAGTGTGTTCAGCCTTCTCATGGCAACAGACTGCATTTTGTATCAGTGGTCTCTGCTTTCTCCAAATATCATTGACCAATTTCCCCTGGCAGCTTGTGTTGTGCCTTCCAGCACTGCACTTGCTACTATCTGGGTACTGGATACCATTCTGCATCTTGCAGGGTCTCGGTGTTGACTTTCTGTGGTTTCTTCAGAAATAGGATCTTACCTTTGACCTAGGGTGGGTATTCAAGAGCTTTTACAGGAAGCTGTCTTGTTTTGGGGACCTTGTAGGTCTCTGATCAACAGCTCAGTGTGGGAAGGAACTAATGACTGGAACGGGGGTTGCAGCTCTGATCAATTTTTCATGGGGTTTGGTTTCCTCCCCTTCCGTTCAGTTTTGTGCCACCTGATTTTTTTCTGTTGTATATTTTAGAAATAGGCATTGAAATTAATTGTTAACTAGAACCACAGAGATGAGTGGAGCGACTGACATAATCTTTGTGGCTCACTATCAGAGGTTGACTATTTTCCATATTTGGGAAATTTTCTCATGAAGAGCCCCTCTTTCCTAATATAGCCATTTGGATGACACAAGTTAAATCCTCAGTCTCCTTGCAGCTGAGATGGAGGCAAGTGACCGACACTCTAAGATGATGCCAGGAGGGAGAGACCTAAGGAAACAAGGCTCTCTAGGGGATGTGGTGGCACCTGCACTCTATTGGCCATGACACATGCCTGCTTTGGAAGTGACAGTTGTGCTGGCTGCAGAGCCATTTCAGTCAAGGTCTGTGTTGTAGTCAGCTTTCTAGTTGCTGCGCAGAAAGAACAAAGCAAAAGTGGCTTGTGGAGGAATGGGTTTATTAGGCTTATGGACTGGGGGAGGGGGAGACTCCATCATGGCAGGGGAAAACGATGGCATGAGCAGAGGGTGGACATCACCTCCGCCACAGCAACAGCACTGCACACAGCGGCAGGATGGTGTGCCAAACTCTGGTAAGAGGAAGCTGTCTTATAACCCCATAAGCCTGCCCCCAACAACACAGCTCCAGCGAGTTTGTAAAACCCAAACTGCCATCAGCTGAGGTTCTATCTATCAGAACACATTCGTTTGTGGGGAACACCTGGATGAAACCATGACAGTCCTGATATTCAGTTCTTGATATTGGAGATAAGGGCAACAGTTTTCTCATCAGACAACCTATGATTTGGATTTGAGCATTATTTAAAAAAAAAGTAACCTTGCATTTGTTTTTCCAGCTCCCCCATTTGATGTGAGTTAGCTAATGCTATTTCAAAATCTCTTTTCTGCTTAACGTAGCCAGCATAGACTGAAGTTGGAGCTAAGAACTCCAAATCTATAGGCAATGATGTGCTTGAGTTGTTTACATTATGTTTATGTTCTTATTTATTAGTTTATTCAATATGCATTTATTTCATGCATTTCAGACTCTGGTAGGATTTCACTGAAGTTTCCAGTGAGCATGTCTTTGCAAATGGAGGCATCAGGGAGCAAGGAAAAAAAAACACAGGAAGTGAGCGTATTGGACATTTTGAGATTGAGAAATTGGTGTCACCCTAAATATAATCTGTTGCCAAATCCTCACAATTTTGTCCCTTAAATGGCTTTTCCATACCTTACTTCTACTTTGCAGACTTTTTGATTTATTTGTCAGAGTCCACTTCTGGAGCTCCTTAAACTATAGAAATAGTCAGTTGCTTCAACTTATCCACTGTGCTCTCACTTGCCCATCATTATATTTCTAAGAAACCCAAGAAAAGCCTGTCCTGTCTCTATTCACTTGAACAACTTCTGATTGCATGTTTTTTACCTTACACACTACAACGTGTGATAATTATGTGGTTATTTGACTTATCGACTTGGCACTAGTTATTCATTCCTCATCATCATGATTTGATTTCTATTCTATTTCTTGCATTTGTACTGATATATAATAGGTATACAATCAATACTTGTTAAAAGAACAAATGACTTGTAATTATTTATTGCATATTTATCTCCCTATCCTGTCTATTAGTTTCTTCAGAGTAGTAAATCTGCCCTATAATAGGGCTTCAAATTTTATGACACTCTATAAATTCCTCCAAATTGAAATATTCCTCCTTGAAGGGAAGAGGGAGTCAAGAAGTCTGGGAGAACTGAAACTTAAAACTTACTACCATGTTATAGGTGTGACAATTGAAACATTCCTTCCTGGAGGAAGGAGGGAAGCTCAGGAGAATCAGGTCAACAAGTCTGGGGGAAAAGTTGCAAGACTCCTCCCTAAGGTTAAATAAGGGGTCACCAGTTTCTTGGGAAAAGACACTCCAATCGGCTGAGTGACCTCCAGGTTGTGCAGTCTGCTCCAGTGATGCACCACCTGGGCTGGGCTTTTCAGGGATGTAGCTACCTTTGGGTCAACCACGCTTCTGCAAGCAATCCCTCACTCTGCTCTGTAAATAGCATCCATAAATCTATTGGTTTACCAAAACTGGTTTGGGTACAATTGTACTTTGTTCTGTCGACTGAACCTGGTCTGACATGAATAGACATGTGCCCACATCTTTCCAAGAAAACATGATTCCTGTGACAACATGTTATCTACAGAAGATAAACAGTAGAACTAAAAACTTTGGAATCTCTTCTCAGAATAGAAGCTAGAGCTGGAAATGAGGATTTGAGACTTGTCAGGCAGTGGTGTGTGTCAGTCATGGGATGACCTGTCCTAACACTGACTGTAGAGACTACACGGGACCTCTGACCTTAGCTGCTGAGCCTTGTCACTGTTCCTTTACTTTCAACTCAGGTCAACACATGGATACAGAATGCCAACTACGGAAGGGCCATTTCTCAGAGATGTGGGACTCCTATGATGAGCACGTTGCAATGAGGAGTCTCTGACATCTTGCCGAACCTCCCTCGAACTACACAGAGGTCCAAGACACCCTGCCGATCTTCTGTCTTTCACTTGTAGTGAGAATGACATTGAAATCTCAGGGCTCTTTCTGCCACTACAAATCTCCTCATTTTCTCTCAGACATATCCCTAAATAAATTTCTTACGCATTTAATTCTATTCTGGCTTCTGCTTGTCAGAAAATGCAAAGTAACAAGAGGATAGGAGAACATTAGGCATCTGGGGAGAACTATGAAATGAGAAGTGGTTAGAAACAGAAGCTTACAGATCATTAATATTTCGAGAATGGGAAAGGGATTACCATGGGGAGAAAGCTTAAAGCATAAACAGATTAGAATGCAGACCACCCAAAAGAGGGATCTTCCCATATGGTCTGGAAGTGAGTCCTTTCTTTCACAAAGTTGAACGTTCACTGAGGAGCTGGAGAGATTGCTCAGTGGTAAAAGCACTTGCCTCCAATGCCCAAGGACCCCGCTTCAATTCCCCAGTACCTGCATAAGCCAGATGCACAAAGTGGTGCATGCATTTGGAGTTTATTTGCAGTGGCTGGAGGCCCTGACATGTCCATACTCTCTGTCTCTGTGTGTGTGTCTCTCTCTCTTCATATGTTATCTTTCTGCCTGCAAGTAAATAAATAAAATATTAAAACATAAAAGAAGGGAAAAAAGAATAAAGCTATATTTTTAAAAAAGTTTACAAAGAAGAATAAAAAAAAACCAGCTTCTAAACCCAGAGTAACAATAATTAAGATACAGCAGTTGAGTTCAAAATTATTTGTATTTTTAAAAGGCAAACAAAAGATGATCAACAAAATAGAAACCATAGGAGAAGTTAAGGAAGCACACTTCTGATATCACATGCATTACCTCCTTTGTTCTCTATGTGGCCCTTTCCTTATCTCCTGTGATATTTAGTTGATAAACATAGCAGATAAAATTAGTGCTACATCTAAACATGGGGTTCAATGTAGAAATAAGTTGGAAAAGGTTCTAAACGGAGTTCTGAGCAGCTGTTAGGAGACACAGGAGGCAAAGGAACTGCCTTCCGTTTGTGCAGGGAGCTCCTGTGATGCAGCTTTCAAAGCACTCACCGTGCTGGAGTTGGACATGATGCAGCTGCCTCTGATCACCCCTGCTCCTGTAAGTAACCCTCATCCATCCTCCTGTCAATGACCCCAATAAGGTCATCGATTAACCAATGGTTGTCAGTGCCCTATCTGAGGTGGACCATTTGCTCACATCTCTCCAAGGGAGGCATGTAACATTGTGGCAGTCGCAAACAATGCTAGCTGTCAGCCCGAAGTGCTGAGGCAGCACATCCTGGCGTGGGAGGACTTTGGACCTCACAAGACAGGAGGAGGCAGGGGATAGACCTGCATGATTCATTTATGGTATCCCTCCAGTGTTTCGGTTTCCTTCTCCTTGCTGGGACAAATCACCTGACCAGGAACAACTGATGGGAGGAAAGGTTTTATCTTGGCTTACAGTCTCGAGGGAAAGCTCAAGATAATATAATGGCAGGGCAAAGCATGGCATGAGCCGAGGCTGGACATTACAACTGCCACAACAGGTGGAAAACTGTAGCAGGAGAGTGGGCCTATGAACACTGGCAAGCTAGGGGCTAATGAACTTCATGCTCCATCCCCAGCAACACACCTCCTCCACCAAGGCTCCACCTTCTAAACTGTCACCACTTTGGGTTTAAGCATTCAGGACACATGAGTTTATGAGGGACATCTGATTCACACAGCCACATTCAGTAACCTAAAGACTTCACACTGGGTCCTACTTCTTAAAGTTTTAACCTCTTCCAGTAGAACCACTGGCTATGGGCCAAGCCTTTAACACATGGGCATTTGCATGGCCGTTATCCCAAACACAACATCCACAAAGGTCTGTTTGAAATGTTTATGTCAGACTGGAAAGATGGCTCAGGGGTTAAAGGCTTTCTCTTACAAATCCTGATAGCCCAATTCAGAGTCTCAGGACCCATGAAAAGCCAAACTATATATGCATCTGGAATTACAAAATACATATACATCTGGAATCCATTTGCAGTGCCAAGAGGCCCTGGTGTTCTCTCTCTCTCCCCCCCCTCTCTCTCTTTCCTTGAAAGTAAATAAAACATAAAAAGAAATGTCTATGTCTTTCCCTCATCATGTCCTCATCTCCTTTTAGGATCTAGGAGAGCATGCAGCTTGGTTATGTGACAGTATTCAAAGAAAGCAAGCGTGAGAACAGTAGCGCTTCTTAAGGTGGGACTCTAACCTCCGCTTCACTGGTGGCACACTCTTCATTAAATTATGTTATAAGGTCAGTCAGACAAATGAAAGGAGCAGAAATAAAATTCATCACTTGATGAGAGGAATTACAGAATCATATATCCAAATTCTTAGCACAGATTGCCTAGTGTCCACGTAGTATACATTCCTCCTACATGTGAAATATGTTCACTCCTCCATTTTAAAGCCTCATCTCACTTTAATTCAGCCTTAAAATTTTTAAAAATAAATGTAGCTCACATACACAGGATCCTTGGTCTAAGTATGAATCCCATTCCAAAGATATGTGAATTTAAAAGACCAAGCTGTTTACACTTCACAATTTAATCAGATCACTGCAATCCTTGCTCCTATTCAAAGGGGGAATGTTCAGAAACACAGACGGAGGACGACACTGGTAATTTTGGAAGTCCAGCCAGATACACTGTTTCTTCTGGTTTAGGACAGAAAAGTTCTTTGATTCGAACAGATTTTGCTTTCTGAATAGTTTTCTAATGCATTGTTCTGACAGTTCATGAACTGTTCTATTAAAATGTCTATGGATGTTACCTCCTAAATATTTCTTAAAATATCCTTTCTACTCTATTCACAATACAACTGCTATAAGCCTTTATACTGCTCTTACAATTGAAATGATCTCTCTGCAAACAGTTTTTCTATGCACCTGAAAAATCTTTCAAAACTAAAGTCTGATAATATATTTGCATCACCTAGGACTTTTCTACTGGTTTTCCCAGCATCCTTTTAAAAATCTAGGTGTTGGTTACACAGGTGTTTGCTGTGTGCAAATTCACCAAGATATAAATTTATGAATTTTGTACTTTTCTGAACATATGAACTTTCAGCCAATCGTGATTCTTATCTTTTCCAAATTCCTGTCATTACCCCAATCTACCCATGCCTAGTTACTACTTTTTTAAAGATAAACTATATTTTTCTAATTTTTCTTGCTTTCTATGAAATGCCCTTTTGCCATTGTTTGCCTTTTGTCGGTTATTTCTCATTGAAGAATCAACCCAAGGAAAACTTTCAGTGTCCTAAGGCATTTTTGGCTTGTGTCCAAAACAGTGCACATACCTCTAACACGACACTTATGACATTGCTAGACCTATTTTTTTTTCTGATTTTTCTAGAGAGGGTATATTTTCTATGGCTAATAACATATGATGGGTTTTTTTCCTACTATTTAACATTTTGTATGTGTGTTGTTATTTTAGTTGGTGAAGCACCAGGTATAGGACAGTGATTCCATAAGATTATATGGCCTATCAATGCTCCAGTTGTCTTGGTTAAGTATTCTGTATGATATTTCCACAGAGATAAATTACTCTAACTGGATTTCTCAGAATGTGTGCCCATTTTCAAGCAATGCATGGCTGTATTGCTGTAGACCAAATGTTTGTGTCCACATAAAATACGCATGTTGAAATGCTAACCACTATGGTGATAGTATTAGGAGGCAAGGCCTTTGGAAGAGATTAGATAATAAGGCAAACCCTCATGAATGATATTAATGCAGTTTTTGTTTTTTTTATTGTGCATGCATGTTTGTGTACATATTCCTGCTAGGGAAAGTGTGTGTGTGTGTGTGTGTGTGTGTGTGTGTGTGTGTGTTTATGGAGGCCAGAGGACAACCTTGGCTTGCCATCAGTCTTTCTTGAGACAGGGTCTATCACTGGCCTGGAAATTGCCTAGTTAGGCTAGATTGGCTGGCCAGTGAGCTCAAGGGATCTGTTGTCTCTCTCTCCCCAGCACTTGGATTGCAAGTATGTGTTACCATGCCTGCTTTTACAGTGTGCTTCTGGGGATTAAATTTAAGTCCTCATGTTTGCTATCTCTTCAGTCCCCAGGGAGTTCCCTTCCCATTTCTGCCATAGAAGGTAGCTATCTACTAGGCCAGGAAGTGGGCCTGCATCAGACATCAAATCTGCCAGCACTTTCTAACTTCTAGAATTATGAGAAATGACTTCTGTTTATAAATTGTCAAATATATGATATCTGTTCACAGTTACCTTAGTGATTTAATGAGCACAGAACTCACAAACATGGTTTCAGTATATGAAAACAAGAGTTTGATTTAAGAAATGTAATCTATGAATAATTATTTGCATTGCTGGAAAGAAAGAAGAAAGACATTCTAGTGATTAGGATGATATAATATGTCTATGAAATAATGGTTGCTTTTTGGGTCACAGTAAATACAATAGCCCTACTAGATTATAAAATTGATAAAACAGAAAATTCAGGTAAGATGCTAAGCTACATTTTTGACATGTTGATTTTTGAAGCTCTTGAAAAACACCTAAATAGAGCTATTTGGAAATGGGTAGCATTTTGTCTTGCATTTCAAGAGAGAAGAATGAGATACAGGTTTTTCTAGTTAGACAGGTGACTCAATGAAATTGGCCTGAAATAGAATATACAGAGAGAAAGGAAGAGCTAACAAACAATTGGACTTTGTGAGGATCTATATTTAAGGGAAAGAAAGAGAAAAATGCCAAAATAGGACACTTGACAAGTGTCCAGAAAATAGGATGGAACTCAGGGGACTGGAAGGTCTCAGAGGACAGAATTTTGAGACTCAGGAAGTTCATGGCAGTGGCAAGTAAGACAGACTCTTGAGTAGGCGAAGAATTACAATGAAGCTATTGGACTTGATTTTTGGAAATTAAATGATCTTCAAGACTGCCATTTTAGAAAAGTACCCAGTAAAAAACAATAGAGCAGATTGTGAAGTCAGTGGGAAGTTAGGAGAGAACTGGTGTGGGCAACAGGGATATTTGGATTCAGTGGAAGAGTAAATTATGAATTATGAGATTTATTTTAGGGAGAAGCTAGGACCATGAGGCAAGGAAAAAAGTCTAGAATGATTTACACACATGTGCCAGGTCCATTTGGGGATCAAACATTCAACTAACATGAGCCTCATCATCAGATTCAGGTGTGTAAGGAAGAGACCCAATTGTTTGGTGACTCAAGATGTGGACCCAGGAAGGGTCAGCCCACAGGTGTGCTGAGCTGAGCAAGAGGAAGGAAGCGCTGCTGGGGATGAGACTGGATCTAGTTCTAGTCTGGATAGGGCAGGCGTGTTGGCATCCATGCTCTCCTTGGGCCTCTGCCCCTGCCTGACTGCCTATAAAAAGCTACCTTGCTTCTATTATCTATCAATATTAGTTTTGATATAGAAAAATCATGAAGCTAAAGAGATAGTTATGGCCTTAGATAGCTTATCATTTGATAATGAATTAATGATCAAAGGGGAAGAGGAGGTCCCACGGAGACCAGAGAACTGATCAGGATTGAAGAGACAACAGGCAAGTGCTGAGATCAGAGGCTGGCATAGTGAATTAGGAAAGAGAACAAAGAATGTGCCATTTTCACAATTAGTCAGAAAACTGTCCACTAAGGTTTCCTTTTAAATTAATGACTTGTTTTTCTAATTAGCTTTAAAATGAATCATCCCACCTATTCACAAGTTATTGTTCAAATTTCCCTGTGAATGGGAGATTGTCAGAGTTTGGGAACTCTCTCCTAGACCCTTTCACTCTCCCACCATCTGGCCATCAGAAGGGAAGGCCACCTTCCTCCCAAAACAGAACACACACACACACACACACACACACACACACACACACACACACACACACACACCAAAAAACTATTATCTAATTGGAAAGCTACCCATCCTCCAAGGGCACAGGCAGAAAAGGCCTCAGGCACAATTTTCTTTTTGCCTTTTTTTCCGCCCTTAGTGTCCCTTCCAATCCATTTTGGCCCCCTCTCAGCCCTATCCAAACTTCTCCCTAATCTCTATACTGCAAGCTTAAACTTTTGGGATGGCAGTGCCACCGTCCACCACCGACTCTCTGGGTTCCTTGCCCCTTCCCATTTTTCTAAGCTCTCCCTGTCTAAGCTCCTAAAAGTAGGTTTTCTATTCCCAAGAAACAGTGTTCATCTCAGCCCTCTATTTGAACCTGAACATTAGCAATGACTATTCTATTTCTTACCCTAGCCTGAAGGTGTTGCATCTCTGCAGGAGTCAGATGTTTTCAAAATAAAACTTCTAATTTGTTCCTGGAACCTTTGTGAAATCCTTCCTTCATTGTCTTGGTTTGTCACATTGGGTTGACTCCATCATTTTTCAATGAACAATTTCTGTAGGCTTCTGGATAAGACAATACTCCTTTCTAAACAACGGATCCTGCCAGTGTATACAGAAGCAATATTTTTGACTGTCATGTTCTCTGAGACTATCTTGGGATTTTTGCTGAGATTCAACTAGAGAGTGTGTAACCAATAGCCCAAGAGAACAATATCTTGAATGAGTTGTATCTAAGTCTGTTTTTGTTGTTGTTGGTTTAAATCTCTGTCTTTCATGGAGGCTCCTAATTTTCTTGCCATCCATGTGTAAAACAAGCCACCAAGAGAAATAATTATGTCAACTTTGGTGTATAATTATCCTTTCTGGGATATATTGATCAGAGTCTATTTAAAAAAAACCAGACTCTTAGGGTCTTGGTGACTGAAGGATAACAAAACAATTACCTTGAATTATATTTACAGAACAATGCAGGAAAATAGATAAGAATTATTTAGTTGGAAACAAGCTATACAGTGATCATAGTACGGAGGCATCATTTCAGTAGTTTGGACCATACGTAGCCACAGCTAAAATTTTCTCTTCCTCAATTTATTCCCATAACCACTTCCAAATAGCTTTCTTACTTTGAAATCCTTTTCTGCCTCTCAGTCATGCATAGCAGAAAATTATTCTGTATTTCATCCAAGATTAAGCAAAGTCCCAGTTTTAAGTGCATACTGAAATGGTGCCAAGAAACTCAAAATAGAAGCCTCAGGAGAGACTTCTCTATGGAGCATTTTGTTCAGTAAGTTTCAATGTTGTATTAGAGGTTAACATAAAATAAATTGACTGGATATTTTTTTTATTCAAGTTGAAACTTTCAGGAGATGGTGAAAAGGAATGAGTAGACAATGGTCACTAGAAAGTGCTCTCCTATAACCATGCCTTTGGGGACTTCCAGACGTATGTTCTAAGTATGCAGTTAGGTAGTGTTGTTGAGAATTGTTGGCTGAAATTTACTTGCCTTAAAGTATGTACTTCTTTTGGCTGGATCTATTAAGCAAAATTAATTGAACTTCTATTATATGTGTATTGTATTGAAATGTAGCTGGAGGTTAAAATGACCAGGTCCAAGTTTATGTTTCATAAATCACCTTCAGAAGAGCAGGTTTGTGGGTATTGGAAAAAACATACATAAGGTAGACTCAAGGAGCACATGACTTAAGAGATCTGTGGAAGAGGGGGCAGAAAGACTGTCAGAGCTCCAGGGTGGGAAGGACTATCCTGAGACTGTCCTCCCCCCTCCTCTCTTCTCCTTCTTCTCTGCCACAGAGACTGACTGATGCATTTGTAGCCCAATGGTGAATAACAATAATCTCACCATGGAGGGCCCTTGGTGTCATGGGAAAAGAGGATATAAGAGGAATGGGACCAATACACAATTTGTTCATATAGTAAAGTTCATTATTAATAGTAAACAAGAACTCTCCCACAGAAGTGCAGCTAGTTGTACCTTAAGCAGCTGCTCTTACTACAGATTAATCCCCATGGGCCCAGACCCCAATCCAAGCTGCCTACCTCTATAGAATGAAAAGAATTTCAAAGTGTTTATCATGTATCAACTTCATTGTTCAAACATGCAGTCTGAAGAAATTTCAAAGTGATCTTGTTTAATTCTGTTTATTTCCAGTTTGGGTAGACTAGGATAGATATTCTTTATATACTAGCGATTTGTTGACTACTGGTTAATCATACAATCTGTGACTTACACAGAGAAAGTTTTTTTGCTGAATTCTTTTATTTTTTACAATGTTAAAACACACCTTTTTAGGGGAGCTACTTTCTATTTTCTTTCTCATAGTGAAGGAAAAATTTCAGAAGTGGAAATAGATTTTTACAGTAGGATTTGGAAATGAAGCACTTCTTGGCTCACAGTTAAAAGTACATTCATCCTGGCCTTTTATATAATGGAATTTACAATGTGGTAAAGAGCAAAATTTTAGCTGGATGTGGTGGCTCAAGCCTTTAATTCTAGCACTTAGATGCAGAGGTAGAAGGGTCACCATGAGTTTGAGACCAGCCATAGTAAAGTCCGGATCAGCCTAGGCTAGAGTGAGACCCTACCTTAAGAAAACAAAACAAACAAACAAACAAACAAAAAAGAGCAAAATGTAAGCGTCCAGCTTTGCTTTCTTCGCTCATGTTGCTCAGAGGCCTGTTGATATTTGTTCATTTATTTTTTTTGTCTGTTGTTTTGTTTTTAATTTTTTTTACATGGTATAATTTCCCTGAGCTATCTGCTTTGGGTGTTCTAAAATTTCTTGATATTTAGTGTTTGGAATTGAACTCATTACATTTCTGCTCCAAACAGATTTTTCTTTAGTAATAAATAAATATCTTAGGTAATAATTAACCCTCTTTAGGAAATTCTTACTTATCCTTCCTCTCCCAGTCTGAATTTCACATTCTCTCTAGTTTCTTCAAATGAAATTAGCAGTTTCTATAAGTTTTAAGCAAGCTTTCACACTCTGGTCTTTCCTTAGGTTCTGCTCCATCATTTGAGAACCTTGGCTTCTTGCAGATACTACAGTATATGGCATAAGCTGGACACTGAAAATGTGTATTGGATCATTTTATGTGACTGTCTTTCTGTCCTTTATCTCATGCACATGATTCTGAAAGGCAGGGTGATTTTATTTGCTGAGTATTGAATGCCATTAACAAACCATTTTATCATGATTAATCCTTTAAACCACCTGGATTAGTTCCTTCATTTACAAAAACTAGAAGAAATGTTATTTCTTTCTTTAATAGTGACATAAGCATAAATGTGCTTTTCTCTCAAATTATTATTATTATTATTATTATTATTATTATTATTATTATTATTTTGCTCCCTCAAGATGCTAGTTTTTGTCTTCCAGACCCTGTTTTAAGGTTTGACTCATAGGGAGCATTGAAGACAATAAAAGATTTCTAACTCTGAAGAAAAGGATCTTCAGAAGGTACTGTCTTCAACAGTTTGTAGCACTTTGAAGTAGGCCTACTGGGTAAAGATTACTAACATTCAGTCTTCAGAGTATGGTCTAGATCTTATATCTCAGACATATGAATTTGAAGGCTGAATAAAATACTCATGCAACCCCAAAGTTTGGAGCTCAATCAGGTTTGCAACACCTCATTTTGTCAAATACAAAGAAGCTACATCAGGCATGGTGGTTCATGCCTACAATTTCAGCTATTTGGGATGCTGAGTCAGGAATATGTTAAGTATCGAGCCATAAGCAAATACTATTGTAAGAAAGAAGGAAAATAGAAAAAGTGAAAGAATAAATGCTGAAAATAGAAAAAAAACTGCATTCTGCCATGACCCTCATTTCATGAAAGACAATTTTATAAACTAAGAAGGACACAAAGAATAGATCATTTGCAATAAGACTTTGACAACTATATAATTACACACCCACACACATACCCACACATGCTACATTTATTCCCTTCATTTGCTTAGATTTGGTAACATCAGAACTTATTTGGGGAGTAGCAGATTGACATTTTGGCAAAAGTGCCTTAAGACCACTATTAAACTGGATATACATTAATAAGGGATCAACATTTACACATGTATTGACATGTATGCATTTATTGAAAGGCTTTTATGGGTCTATCTATGCCATTATCCCATCCCAAACACAAGGAACCTAATATGTAGTCATATTGCTCTGACTTGGCTTTTGTATTAGAGTGAAATCTTTGAACAAGTTCCTTGATTTTAATATTTCTTTCTGTACTATGCTTTTTCTTTCAATCTCAAATAGCCTGGATTCTAAACCAAAGTATAATGCTGGGTGTGTTGGTTACTTTTTCATTCCTGTGACCAGATACCTGACAAGAGCAATTTAAGGAAGGGTTTATTCCAGCCTACTGGAGGTTCCAGTCCGCCATGGCAGGGAAGGCTTGGTGTGGAAGGAGAGAGCAATGGATATTGTTTTTCAGTTCCTTCTCTCCATCTTATTCAGTCTGGGACCCCAGTGTGGTTTTTAGGGTGGGTTCTCCCACTTCAGTTAACCTAATCTAGAAAAATCTCTCACAGATACTCCCAGAGATTTGTTTCCATGGTGATGCTAAATCCTACCAAGTTGACACAGACTAACCATCCCACTGGGTTCTTGGTAGAGTTCAAACTGAATCTTTAGTAAAAC